>CBVK0101168608.1:4708-15495 GCA_900067695.1 Picea abies
TTGCAATTTGTGTGACAAGTGTTTGACAAAATTTATCCATGAGAATAATTAGGGAAAATAGTGTTTTAAGCTTCTAATGTTGAATTGAGTACTACATTTACCAAATTTGAAGGTTGTTAGAGTATTTGGGTAGCTCATGGAGGCGTAAATGAAGAAGTGATTGAATTTTAGAGTTATCAATGTGAAAAAATTAGGAAAAAGTAGTTTGTATGCTAAGTGTTTGAAAAAATGTCCATGAGAAGAAAGGACTGTATAGATCCAAAACTTTCATTGAAAGTATAATTCAAAGGGGAATAATTTTGATGGCCTAGATCTTGGAGAAGTGATTTAGAATAATTCAAAACTTTGTAATAAGAAGAGACCTATAACCTTGATTTGATAAAAACAGATGAAGTGCATAATTGCCAACTTTTGAAAGAAAATGATACAAACTTGGAATTGATTTGTATCTAATAGTTTATTGGTATGCACACTTCTTATATATTTAGAACTATGTCAAGGACAAGTAAAGAATATAATTGAAGAATATTATTGAAGAGGAGATATGGAAGGTGGACAAAGACTTGAAATCCATGAAGAAGAAGTTAGAGGCCTAAATACCATTGTAGAAGAGATAGAGTCTAACAAGCATAGAAAGAAAATGGAGGCATTTTAGATGGTAGAAACTATAAGGACCTTAAAGATATAGGTGAAAATATATAGAGATAATAATGAGAGGATGTTGAGATCTCAAGAGGTTAAAAATTATCTTAACACTTAGCTACTATAGAGCTTAAATCATTTTGAAAATAAAGTGAAGAATTGATTAGGTTCAAGTTATGAAGAAGGAGGAAGAGCCCATTGAAGAAGAGAAAACAATACTAGAACTTGAAGGCATCATTACTCACCAACACATTCAACAAGGGAGCCATATGCATCTGAAGAATCATAGAGAAACCCAAAAGTTTTCCCATTCAAACATCAAAGGAGAAGGTATGGGAAAAAAAAATTGCAAGGAGAGATTAGGAAGATCAAGCCACCAACCTTTGATGGTGAGAAAAAGACTGGAGAAGATGTTGAAGCTTGGTTGTTGGGAATAAGGAAGTACTTTCAGCTACATAATTATTCATCCAATTTAGAAGCCATAATTTCCATATACAACTTATAGGGGAAAGATTATACTTGGTGGGACTAGCTAATGCGAGTTAATCATCTCAATGAGAGGAGGATTTCCTTGAAGAAATTTAAGAAATATTTCCAGTAGTAGTATCTTTCTAAACACTACTATGACAAGAAGATGAAAGAATGTTTTGAAATCAAGTTGGGAAATATGATTATGTAGGAATATGAAAATAAGTTTTGGATTTGTTGAGGCATGTTAGATATATTAAAGATGAGACGACAAAGATACAAATATTTCTCGTTGGTTTGTTTACATTTTACAAATATAAAATTATTTTGATGAACCTAGGACTCTTGAAGAGACAATCAAGAAGGCATAATAATTATATGACTGGAGAAAAGGAAAAGAATTTTTTTATAATTCTTATAGATATAAGAAAAAGGAAAATAAATATCATGGGAATAAACGATTTCATCCTCATTTCTTCAAGAATAGTCTCAATACATATCAACAGAGCCAACCAACTCAAATTGGATATCATATGGAAAATCCTTAGGAAAAAGGGCAAGGAAACCAATAAAATGTTGGGGATGTGAAGGATACAATTTGTATAGATATTTCCCTCAAAAGGAAGGAATAATGAGGATTGTGCACAACATACAAGAGACAACTACAATGGAATATGAGGGCAGGGAATTTCTAAGAATATATGTTTTCTTGTAAAATCAATAGGAAAACCATTAGTCCAACATGATTGAGGTTGAAGGTAAGCTTAGAAATCAACCTATTGCAATTTTAATTGATTTAGGAGCAATTCATAGTTGCATTTCCCCTTATTTGGTTGAAATATATCATTTGAAAAGAAGTAAGCATGAGAAATCATGGTTGGTTCAATTGGCTATTGGAACTAAAAGGAAAATTAATGAAAATGTCAAAGGCTACCCATTAGATATGAATGGTGGTATAACTTTTGAAAGACTTGAACATAATACCACTTGGTTCATATGATGTTGTTATTGGAATGGATTGGTTGGATGCATATCATGTTGTCCTAGATTGTATAAGAAGACTTTCACTTTTCTTTATGAAGAAGGAAATCAGAGGACAGTAAAAGGAATTCCTAGACTCATTTGTATAAGGAAGATTTCATCCTTAAGGTTGAAGAGATGCTTCAAGAAAGGATTTCAATTGTATGAAAATCACGTGGAATATCTAAGAAAGTGTATAATCTTGGATCTTGATTACTTTCTAGCGCTGCAGGAGTATTCCTATGTATTTAGGAAGATACCAAGTTTACAACCTAAAAGAGATATTGATTTATCCATTAATTTTATTCCTAGAGTTACTCTTGTATCTATGTCTCCAAACAAAATGAGTACACCCAATTTGAAGGAGTTTCAAATGCAATTAGAATAATTGTTAAAGAGGGTTATATATGCCCAAGTGTCTCTCATTGGAGAGCATCAATTCTCTTTTTAAAGAAAAAAGATGGGACTTTGTGGATGTGCATTGATTTTAGACAACTAAAAAAGGTCACTATCAGAAATAAATACTACCAATAATTAATGACCTATTTGATCATCTGAGAGGAGAAAATATATTTTCAAAGATAAATTTTGAGGTCAAAATACTATGAGATATAGATAAAGGATGAAGGCATCAGTAAGGCAACTTTTGGAACCAAGTATGAGCACTACGAATTTGTAGTAGTGTCGTTTGGACTAACAAATGCACCAACTACCTTCATGTGCTTAATGAATGGAATATTTAGAAATTACTTAGATATGTTTGTCATTGTATTACTACATGGAATTGTTATTTATTCAAAGTTAAAGGAGAATTATTGATATCACTTGAGGTTAGTACTACATGTACTAAGAGAGAATCAATGGTATGTGAAGTTAAGAAAGTGTTCCTTTTATGAGAGGTAGACCCATTACTTGGGACACATCATATATAAGTAAGGAATAGTAGTATATCCTAAAAGGACTAAATATATTAGGGAATAGCCTACACCTAAGAGAATACCCAAGGTAATGTAATTCATGGGGCTTGTTAGATACTATAGAAGATTCATAAAAGAATTTTCCAAGAAATCTTCCAATTATTAAAGAAATTGCTTACTAGTGCACACATTCTTAATATTGTTGACCCAAATGAAGATTTTGTGGTATGTAGATATGCTTGCAAAGAGGGACTTGGTGGAGTTCTTACTTAGAATGAGCATGTGATCTATTAAGAATCTAGGAATCTTAAGGAGCATGAAAAGAACTATGTCACACATGATTTAGAACTCACTATGATAGTTCATGAGCTAAATATGTGGATACATTACTTGATGGGGAGAAATTTTGAGTTAAGAACAAAACATAGTGGTGTAAAATATTTATTTAAACAACAAGCCTTAAATACTAGGAAAACTAGATGGATGGAATTTCTCAATGAATATAAATTTGATATTAAACATATTAGAGGGGAAGAGAAAAAGAGTTTTGATGCACTTAGTATAAGAGTACATGCAATGCATGTTATAGCCATTAGTATGTGCTAATTTTATTTGAGGAAAATAATCATTGAGGTTGTTTCCTCCGATGAGAATTATATTTAGATTGAAGAAGGATTATAGTAAGAGAATGTACAACAGAAGCATGAGGGATATAAGTTGGAAGATAATGACATTCTTATGGATACAAACAAAATGTGTTTTCCTAATTATTATGAATTAAGGAAACTAATTTTAAAATAAATGCATAATATTCCATATGATGGAAATCCTGGTTATTAGAAGACAATTGCAGGAGTAAGAAGTCAATATTTTTTACTAGGAATGAAGAAGGATGTGGTTGATTATGTATCTAGGTGTATGGAATGTCAAAGAATAAAGGTTGAGGATAGACATCTAGCTGGTTTTCTACAACCATTACCAATTCCAGAGTGGGAATGGGAAGTAGTAACCATTGATTTCATCATTTATTTTCCTAAGATAATAAGGAAACATGATTCAATAATGGTAGTGGTGGAAAAACTAACCAAATTTGCTCACTTTATTCTAATTCAATAATGGTAGTGGTGTAAAAATTAACCAAATTCAATACAACCTATATTTCATGAATTGATGGGAAAAAATAGAAAGTCAATCAAGAGATTTAAGACATGTTAAGAACGTATGTGATGGACAAACCATCTAAGTGGCAAGATTACTTGCACCTAGTAGAATTTTCCTACAATAATGGATATCAAGATTCACTAAAGATGAGTCTATTTTAGGCATTGTATTGTTGAAAGTGTAATACTCTAGTTAGTTGGGAAAATCTAGTATACAAAGTGGTATTTAATCCATAATTTATCAAATAAATCGAAGAGAAAATGGTCAAGATCAAGAAAAAATTAAAGGTAGCAAAAGACAAGCAAAATAATTATGCAAATAAAGGTAGAATGGCAAGGGAATTTAAAGCTAGGGAGCTTGTGTTTCTAAAAGTGAAACCAAAAAAACGTTCATTGAATTTTGGGAGCTACACTAAATTGGTAGCTATATATTGTGGTCCTTTTGATATCTTAGATAGGATATGACCTATTGCATGCATGCTTGCATTACCTATAGCCATAAAATTTCATAATGTGTTTCATCTGTCATTATTGAAATGGTGTGCGGATTATCCTAACCATATGATTGATTGAGCTTTGATTCAGGTGGAACCAAAAGGAGACTTTATAGGTACAACCAATGTGTATATTCGACAGGAAGGTCATTGTGCTCAAGAACATATTCATAAGGCAAGTAAATTTTCAATGGACCCACTACAATCGTAAAGAAGTAATGTGGGAACTAGAAGATGCAATGTGGGAAGCATATCCACATTTGTTTTGACATTTTTATAAAAATATTATTGTATATAATGGTTATGTGCACCGAGGAAGGTGCAAAATATAGGGAGAGGGGAATGTAATTCACTAGTTTTGATCCCTAGTTTAATATTGTGTATGTACATTATGAATGGCTATAACCCAACAAATGTAAATTGTAAACGAACATTGAATGCTAATAAAATGCATCACTGATTGTAGAAGATAATGACAAAAGGAATGGGGGATATGCCTCCTCAATATGGGTAAGAAAGGGGGATTAAGTAAGCTAAAGAAAAGGACCTTAGTAAGTGATTTAAGTCAAATTCCTTGCACCACCTTAATTATATCCATTATTTATTTAGTAATATTTTTTTATTAATTCATGGGTGGGTTAGCACATGAAGGAGGTACGTGGGCCTCTCAAAGGATACATGGCCCCTCCATGCCATGCAACTTAAGATTTACTTTTTTTCCCATGCAAGTGAACTATCATTTAGTGGAAGGAATTATAAGAGAGTTTGAATATTGAGTGTCGTTTGAATTATCAGAGAGAAAAATTATCAAAAACGTTATTTCATAAGTGATCACATGTTGTGTAGTGTCAATCTTCTTGATGTATAAGGGTATATTCTACTCTTTACAACTTCTCTACAACCAATCAATTATTCCCATAACTCGTGTTCCTCCAACAACATAAATCACATTTGTAAATATGAGATTGTCTCTTCCCAAGTAACCAAATATTCTTTATGCATGTCCTACCATCTAATTGGAGTTTTTTTTAGTATCGTATCCAAGGCTTCTATTAACTTATTTGACTCAATTTAGTTAACCACAACTTCCACAAACCCTGGGACATCCGCTATTCCATTGAACATTGACAAGTATTTTAATTATGTGCTTATCCATTTTATATATCTCACCATTGAAAATGTGTGGTTATATTTCCCATACTTTGTGTTCCACTAATGGTTCACTGCTTCCTATAAGTTGGTTTCGAAGCAACCCACACCACACCAACTCAATTCCCCATTTTTCATAGGACTAATGCATTCCTACCTCTAACTAGGTGTGAGAGTGTACAAGTGATAAAACACATTATCTATGATTTATGTGGCATCCCCAGATGCCTTCCTTGGCCATATAAAACTACCCACACGATTAGCATTCCTCATAAACCATCTATGAGGCTGAATTTATCCTCTCACATCAATAAATTATAGAATTCATATGTAAATATAAAATATCAATGGAAATAAATATGCATATTCTAAATCCTTTCATTTTCCATTAAATTCAATGCATTAGAAAAACAAAAAATATATTACAAAATGGAAACCATGAATAGTTATCTGCAAATAAATCCATGACCACCAAACTAGTTGTTGACTAGTGATTTTCCACCTATTAACGGGGTGAAAATGCCCTTCAATAGCAAGGGGTACTCCCTCGGTACACAGTCCCAATTAGACTATGCAACGTTTGGTTTAGGAAACCCATCTGGATTCTAGCCCGACTGCCATTACTAGTTGTGGGGGGATGGTTGGATGGTTTGCAAATGCAGATGTAGATGAATACTATATAATACATAAATCAAATCTAATCTACTCTATCCTATCATATTTTATCTAGGATAAAACTATCGTAACCAAATGACTAGTTGGAATGAAACTAACTCTACAAATAACTTCATTCAGATAATTTTTATGAAGAGGTAAAATTAGAAAACATATGCACATAAATACATAACCAAAATAGTCTAGATCATATTATTGCATACATTAACAACTCGTATTCTTAGGACATATAGATAAGAAAGAATAAAAAATTTGTAATAAAAATAATGATTGCTTAAGAAAAGTATGTAGGAAACAACATGTTCTTACAACCCATGTAAAAAGTAGACAATTTGCTAAACTAGTTCACAGTAAACAATAATGTATATAAGTTCTTCTCTCTGTCAAAACTAGCCCTTAGGGCTTATTAATATTAATTAACACAACATTTTCTCTGAAAATAGTTTCTTGAGTGTATAAAATGATTGAAGAGCCCATACAAAATGGGTTTCTTCATTTATTTATACAACTATTACTAAATCCTGAACATGGATTCTTTCATTCCTCAGGAAATAGTTGCTAACTATTGACATGCATGAGAATGGGGACGAAACTGAGGGTAGTTGGGAAAAAGACAAAATTGAATACAGTTGTCAGCAAATTCGAATTTGTTATTTCATCTTATTCATGGAATCGTTTCCCTTATGTAAGTTATCCAAAACTCTAATTGGTTGTATATCTATATGATCATGCGGTGGGAAAGTTTATTGAGAGCTTCTTCATGCACGCATGTGTTGTCATTGAGGGTCTACATGTCTTTTTCTAAGGTATCCATGAATGTTTGGATCATGATGTGGACTTTGGTACGTTGTATAATATGTTGCTCTATTAAACCCATTGTCACCTTTGTGGCTGATTTGGTTATCTATCTCTTGTGACTTGTTCTCTACTAGATTTTCTTGAGAATTTGTTCCATCGTGAGGGTATTTCCGAGCTCTTCCAAGGGAGGGAGATGAAACTTATGTATCAAAACTTGTGATTCTTTGTGTAGTTACACACAGATCTCCAACGAGCTAGTTTTCTCCTTGTCTTGTTTCTACCTAGCTTGCTAACAATGCTCAAGCAAAGCTTAATGGATCTTTCTTTATTTTCTCGAGGAGAAAGGAAGCTCAGTTGATGCATGTAGGTTCTTGACTATCCATCTATCAATATCACCTAGACCTTCCAAGATGGTGATGAACCTAGTTTTTTTTATCTTACACTCGACTATGTTGTTCTATTATGGTGGTTATCGTCTATTAAAAAATGTGAAACTGGGAATACATGTCTGTGATGGATTCCTCCAGTTCCTTCCTAAATTTATCTGTACTTGCCTTGAACTCTTTCAGGTTTCCCTCATCTACTCTCACCCACCGAATTTGTTCCTCTAATTCCTTGATTCTAGCATCCTTCTCTTGATTATGGCGGTACAAGTTATTAAGGTTATGTTATGTCGTCGTGGTGATGGCAGTGCCAGTGGAGGCTATATAAAGTGGATCATCACTAACATTTTTTGTTACTGGAGTTTCTATAACGATAGATAATGGGTTGCACCTATGATCGGGACCTTTATGACTTGTGTTTGAACGATGTGGCCCATGGTTTTTTCATACCTGAACTTTTTCAAATTCGACACTTTGGTTGGTCTATATGGGGTGCTAAGACCTAAATCCAACCCACCAAACTGAGTGTGATTGTTGGATCCTCCCATTGATATTTTCGGGAAGTCAGTGTCCATTGGTGATGCATCGTTGTTCTGAGCCTCTTCATCTTTATTTTGTTGTTCCTCCTCTACTACCTTGGATGCAACTTCATTTTATTCTTTCCACAACACTTCTGCCACTATTGTTTCTTTTTTTATAGCACTTTTAGTTGTTGCTTTCTATTCAACTTCAGCTTCTACTTCCTTCTCGACAACTTCCTTTGTTTCTACTTCTACTTTAGCTATTGGTGCATCATCTTTTTCCTTATCCCTAGCTTCATCAATATTCATCTTATTTTATGTTGCTTCCTCCTTTTTGTGAACTCTTTCCTTATTTTTCCTCTTATTATCTGTCGTTGCTTATTCTTCTTTGGCTAACTCAAAGTGCATGAGTGTTGTTGCAGCAAGTTCTTTTACTGCTACATGTTCTTCCTCCTTATTATGTGCTTCTTCACGGGCCTTCTATTCATAAAAAACCCTTCCCATGGGTCTGCCTCAATGCTTGAAAACTAATTCATCATAGGTTCATACCCCACAGTCTACTTATTCTTCCTCCCAATCGACTGGTGTGTATTCCCATGGGAATTTTAGTTGGCTGCAATAATATTTGACAAGTTTCTTGGGATCATGATTTTTGAATCTCTCTTCTTTGAAGTGGTACAATAGTAATGTATCCACCTCATCCTAAGATTTCTTGGTGGTTGTGAATGAATATGAATTGATCCATAATGGAAGTGGAGGCTAGATAGCCTTCTTGTCCCGATAGAGAGATGCTCTGACTCTATGGATCATTGTTTGATAGGAAACCTATTGAAGCATCAATTTGTATGGGAAAAATCTTGGAAATATATGGGGAGCCTTGGTGGCCGCGTATATATTTATGTAAGTCCCATGTTCCATCATATACCATTCCCCAATATTTTTGATTATTGCTAGTTCTTTATCCATCATTCATAGGGTTGGCATGCAAAAATTGAGTTCATACAAAGGCGCAAATAAGTGATCACATATCTCGTGACATTCCAACCTGTATTTGTGCTCCCATAGCACCTTGTAGTAGATGTGTATGGTTGGGTATGTAATTTTCCATTCCCAACCCATCTTAGGATATTGATGTTCCATGCACATAATATTCAATAGGTATGATGAAATGTGAAAATTCAAAAAATTCCTAGGCTCGGTTTTTTTCACGGAAGTGATTCATTATGTCATATTCAAAGATAGGATCTTAGCCTGGTTGAATGTCACTTCTTCATATACACAATAGTATATTAATGGAATTAAGGATAGTGTAAATGTGGAGGAATATTTCTCTCTGTACAACCTCTAGAGCATCACCACCATATATTGATTGGGTGTTCTCAGTGTCGTGGTGGGATACTCACTGGATGGTCTATGCTTGAAATATTGTCTAGTTCATATCGAACTTTGAATAGGTCTTTCACTTTGAGCTTGAAATCATTGAGGATATCCTCATCTAACTTTTGGATTCCCATCTCCGGGTGATAGTGCTTTTCTATGTCAACTTCCCAAAACGGCAATATGGGTTCTCCCCTGGTTTTGAGTGTATATCTATTTTCTAAGTCTACATGCTTGAGGATCCAAGTAATTTCATCCGTGCAAGGGAGAATTGCAGCATGAGCTTCCACCCTATGTATTCCTGAACCCTGAATATTTGTAAAAATATGGAGCTCATCTTGGTCATAATATTCTACTGGGTATGTATGTTTTTTGAATATTTGGAAGACTTCAACCCACTTGAATGAGCCTCCTCCTTTCTCTAGGAGCCCCATTGTGTCATCATACACTACTCCTAGAGAATTAGGCTCTTCTTCTTGTCTGATTCTGCTACCGGAAGCCTCTGTGGCAGGTTCCTTGCTTGTTATCTTCTTTCGTGGAGACATTTATGAACTTGAAACACATAGTCATAATTAGCCCAAAAACAAAACTAGGAGGGAAAGAAAACAAGATTAGATCGGGACTTCTAAACATATAATCATTTCATCAAAGAATGAATGTTGAGAACAAAATATTTCTATATAAACCTCTATGTTGGGTACCTAAAGAATCACTCGTGTCAATGTTGGGAGGGAGGTCATCATCTAAGGATGACAAGATGATTGGAGACATTATGGAGGAATTGAGGCAAACCATCTTAGCTTGGGGAAATTCGGGGTAGATCGGTGAAGTTAATGCTATATTGGATGATGGGGAAAAATTTGAGGTCGGAGTAGTTCGTGGGAACTACTCCAGCATGTACCATAACATTTCATATCATGGGTGTCAATACAAACCAGAATAGTTATTGTCAAGTCCTATGGTCATATCGATGGATTTCATGTTAAGACTATTGGAATGGGTCAGAGGAAACGTTATTAATTGCTCTGATATTAAATGGTAGCACCCGATGGGTTTATGCAAAGTTGTTCGACAAAACAGGTATTCCAACAGAGGATAAACACCTTCAATAACCACTCACACAACCAAATAAAATATCAACACACCGATGTTTTGACATGGTAAAACCCCTACGGGGAAACAT
>CBVK0101168647.1:0-12645 GCA_900067695.1 Picea abies
TAAAATATGTTTTAATTTATTCTATTGCGTTGTCCAATGTCGCTATGAAATGTTACATCGTTGATTAAATATATGGATGACTAAATATTATAATGAAGAGATGCAAAATATGATGATATAACAAATTAATCCAAACATCATATCCAAATTCACTAATCAAAATATAAGATATGTGTAATTTTTTTTATAAATAATGGAACTAAAAAATAACAATAATTGCACTATCACAGGTCGATGTTTTTCGGTGTATTTTAATTATTAATCTCATCGATGCATTTAATATTAAAACTCACTGATGTGTTTCATATGAAATTCGCATCGGTGCTTTTATGTAATCATTAGCATTGGTTTCAATATTAATTTAATACCAGAAAGTTATATTAAAAATTTGGTCATCGGTGTGTTAATATTATACAAAGCACCGGTGCATATGTGTTTTTGATACACACCGAATCTATTGTGTTATTGATAATCACTGGGGCTTGTTTGTTACTGAAAAGCACCAATGATTTCTACTTTTAATGCATCGGGGCATTTCTCCATGTAACGCACTGATGCATATTATTTTATACAGCATCGGTGCATTCTTATTAATAATGCACCGGTGCGTTCAATGCAGATAGCCCTGATGCTTAATTATTTTTAACTCCCACGGTGCATTGTGATGTTAACACCCCAATGCTTACACGACAAATGCCCCGATGCTTATACGACAAATGCCCCAGTGCTTAAATATTTTACTACCCTAGTGCTTTCATATTTTATGGCCCCGGTGCTTGAAGTTAAGCATACAACACCGATGATGTATGTGTATGTACACATCGATCCTTGTGACTTGTACAAACACACCGATTTGTAAGCATCCGCTAACACCTCCGACCGCCCAATTTTTTTTAGTTATAATCAAATTTCGTTATAGTATTCGCAAAAACATCCTCTATCGATAACAAATGTTGTAGCAGAGGCTTTTTTGATAACTTTTTGCCAATTTTGTAACATTAAAACCTCCACTAAAATGCATTTTCCTTGTAGTGATATTTGAGGTGTTTTGCATCTAATAGACAACATCCCGAATGGTCATACAACACCTCTTACCATACTCCCACTCGCATGAATACTTTTGAGGTAGTCCACGGAAAAAAGCCACCAACGGTTCTCCCATACATACCAGGTGTCTCCAAGGTTCAGGAGGTTGATTGCAATCTTATCGTCTGCATGACCATTATCAGGTGTTTATTTGTTTCCAAAATTTTATGGTCCTTATACTATGCTTAAACGTGTGGGGCCAGTGGCCTATTAGTTATCTTTTCCCAGTCACTCCAAGCTACATCTTGTTTTTCATGTCTCATGCCTGAAGAAAGTGATTGGCACCAAATGCCACACCAAGACCAGTCTTCCAGAGTTGGATGAAGAAGGTTCTATTTGGTTGCAGCCACAAGTTGTCTGGGACCAGCAAGAGTGTCGCTTCCATCAATGCACCATCAAGTTTTTGTTCATTGGAAGGATATTCCACCAAAATATGTCACTTGAGAACCGACTACCATTCTGCATCAGTTTATTCATCTTAAGCCTTGAGGACAAGGCTCTTTTTCAAGGGGGAGGGAATGTTAGGGACCTAACCCTTCACGTAGATAGAATAATATATTTTCCATGTAATAAAGGCTAACATTAGTTAATAAGGCCTAAATATATTTTCCATGTGATCAAGGCCGACATTAGTTAGTAAGTCCTATTTAATAATTGTGAACAAACCAATGTAAGAAGACCTAATAGAAGCTCCTATTTCTAGAAATACATTTCTTTAAAATGTTTTACAGAAGATAGAATTAGCCTAAATAAGAGTAGGAGGCATGAAAAAACTTGTCTTCAAAATTGTTGTAATAGAGCTTTGCTCTGTTGGAAGTTTCTCCTTCGAACATGAAAGTGAACATTGCTTTCTTTGAATAAAGGTATTATTTTTGGCATTGTTCTTCTCGATATTTTGTTGTCCCATTGATATTTGTTGAATATTCTTGTTTCTACATATTATATTACATATGGTACTTTACAATAAGGGACTAATCGTGTCCTTAATGTTGTATAAATATCCAAAACACTAGATGGTGCAAGATGGTCCAGCCTATGTGCTAACATATGTCCCTTAATATATGACGATAGGAGGGTAATATATGGAAATAATACATCATGTATTTTGTTTAAATTCAAGGACTTATGAGTGTTGAGAGAGGACATTGACTTTTGGAAAGGAGGAAGGAGACAACTTGAAACCAAATTACAAATCAAATACGTTATATTTATTTTATAATTTAGGAATCCTCGTGTTCATGTATGAGTAAAATCAATTACATAATGGTGGATTAGTGGCTTAAAAATATGTGAAGGCCACATCCAAGTAGTACAATATATCAAATATGTCATTGATCCATTTATTCTAGACATTAATGGTATCATGCCACCAAGGTGGATTGACAAAATTCGAAGAGGATGAAAATCCACTATTGAAAAGGGGCCTTTATGCAAGTAGGAAACTTTAATTGATAATGTTGAGATCCAAGATAGTGGCTCCAATACTAGATGGAAAAGAACCATAATTGTCCACTGTCTTTGGTTAAATATGGAACACCAACACCACTAAGTACGATACTCTCCATGTGAAAAGGAATTGAGGTCTAACATGGGAGAAACCATCTAGTTAGAGATTAATGATGAAAATCCCTAGTAGAAGCAAGGTGTTCCATTGATGATGAAAATGGGTACCAAGGTGCTAGTATGATTAAATTATATGAAGTTGAACAATGAAATAAATCATTTTGTTGAGAGGATTGATGATTCTCCACTACCAAATGTGAGGAAATCTACCCATGAGGAAAATGGAGAGCAAGCTACTAAGGCCTCTAGATCAATCTCTGAGAGAAAATGTGTCCCGGTCAATAAGAGAATATTTGCTAGAAGAAAGGAAATGGGCATCCTTTTAGCTAGCACAATGTAAGAAGATACCAAATGAATTATTTAAGAGATAGACCTAAATCAACGGAATTGGTTAAACACGGGGAGGGTGACATAAGACTTTCCTTGACATAGAGTGACATGAAAAATAAGTAAATATTGACATGGGCAACAACCACTTCAGTAAAGCCATGGAAAATGACACAAATAGAGATGGAATTGAAGATGAGTAATGATAATCAAAGTGAGAAAATGTAAAATTCATTTTAAGAGGTGCATGGGGCTTAACAAAACTCAATGACCATGGTGTTTGATGGATGTACATAAATGGTTGACTCTCTGCAAATGCTTTAATCAAGTGTGAAACCAGCTACTGCCCATTTTGTTTTATGAAAGAATCTAAACACCATATGAGTAGAATTCTTAAATTGAATACAAATATGATAAATAGATAATCAAGATGCTTTAGAAGGTTGTATGTTTTTAAAAATTATAAACAAATTTGAAAATATATGATTTATACTTATTTGGTTGTGGTGTCATTAGATTCCATGATCCTTTTGTGGATTGTTTAGAAATCGTGACAACTGCATTTAAATCAGAAAGCGTATTTATTACTAACTAATTAGAACTTATGGAAGTAACATACTAAATATACATCAATTAACATATGCTAGACACATTAATATTATTAATATGATTGTTGCAAATACATTTAGTTATTAGAAATATATTTATATAATAATAATAATAATAATATCACATCTAAGTCTAAGTCAGACACCACATTGGTGTATGAGATCCCCTTGTTTGTGGGACCCTCTGCACAGTGATTTGACTGTTAAAGTCTACAGAGGTTCTCATACCCTATCCCCTCTGGATTTGAACTTCTAACCTCCTAGGAGGAAACACATGTTCTTAACCATTAGGTGTTGTCTAACTGTTCTACGTTTTGGCCTTTTTCGTCGAAATCCGACAACATAAATTTGGACGAAATCGCAATTTTTTGTTATTTAAATTGCATTTATGAATGCATAAATGGATTCAACATGCTGAAAATTTAAATTGCATTTATGAATGCATAAATGGATTCAACATGCTGAAAAACCTCTGAGGCACTCCAATTATACATTCTTAGCCACTCAAATCTACAGATCCAACAAGTTCTCGCCAGATTACGGGAAAAAGTAAACATAAAATATCCCTTGAAAAGGACAAAACATAGAAAAGTTAGACTATGGCTAAATATACATAAAATAGTAACATGAATAATATACATCAATCAACAAATACTAGACATATTGATATCCACTATAACCTCCAAGTATGTTTACGATGCCTCTTAGAGGCATAAAAGTTAAGCCAATATTTCAAATCGGTGACTTCACATAATGGTGAAGAGATGACTAAATCAAGTATAGGATAATTTGTGTGGGATGGATGATATTCTTACAATACACCACGAATTGAATAATGATACCATATCTCGATCGAAGTATGCTAACAAATCTAGATATATCAGATGGTTAGAGAGTGTGGCTAGTTAACCAAGGTCGAAGGTTTCACCCCTCCTTCCAGCGAGTCACCAAAGAAATCCAAGCAATCACCCAACCTTCTCATATAAGAATTTGGCTTGCAGCTCCATTGAATTTGACCAACTATACATTGAGGTATGCTTTATCCTATCCACATCAGCCATTCAGGAGAGGAAAGAAGAGGCAGGTAAGGGTTATGCACCCATGGGTGTCTTACTTTTACTCAAGTGATTGTGGCTTTTGGGAAAAGAGCACTAAATGTAAGAAAATATGTGTTTTCAGCCCAGGTTCGAACTAGGGACCTTTAGTGTGTGAGACTATCGTAATAGCCAACTACACCACCCAAACCACTCTATTGTCGTTCCTTTCCAATTATTTCATTCATGCAGAAGCGTTCATCTCATCAACATAAGAGAATGCCTCCTCAAATTTACAAATGAAATGAAATGAAATGAATTAGAATGTGCATGAGGATTTAAGTAAAATGCGTGGGAATCGAATGCCTGTCAATACTCCGCAGAAGGATACCACTATGGCATATGCGAGACAGATATTAATATATTCTTGTATCTCCTTGATGTAAGTACTTCGTCCCGTGCTGGTAGCCAACCAATTCAGACTTTTTCACATGTTATTTATTCACTTTCTTCATATTATGATTTAAATTTCAAATTCAACGTTGATTTGTTCACATAGTATTTCAGGGTTTTTAACAGGTTGAATCTAGAAATACAATTTAAATAGTAGAAAATTGTGATTTCATACAGATTTATGTCATCTAATTTTGGTGAAAAAGATCAAAACATAGAACAATTAGACAACACCCTTTCCCTTCCATATGTTTCTTTGCATCTTCCATAACTCCATTCAAAATTCTGATGACAACATTCTCAAATTATATGTTTCTTTGCATCTTCCATAACTCCATTCAAACCTCTAATGGAAACTTTCTCAAATTAGATGTGTTGGTTGATTATTTTCTTAATACGATCTCAAAAATTCAAATGGAATGTCTCAATATCCATGGAAAAAGAAAGGAATATTAAATGGAATTTCTCAATATCGATAGGAAAAGAAAGGAATGTTAAAGATATTAATGTTACATTTTAAGGTAAAAGACAATTGTAAACATTTTATTTGGAGTTTGGGTATTTTGAATTTCTAAGTTTCTTGATCACTTTAGTATTTAAGAAATGTTAATATTGTTTCGATAATGTTTATGAATTTAAGACAATGTATTTTTAGGATTAATAAAATTCAAAGACTGTGTATCATATTACATAATTTAAGATCGATTCACCACTGGATAAGGTTCAATTTCCATGAGATCTTTCTTGGAGTTATGGGACACTTTAAGGTAGTGGTCGAACGTGTGGTTGCACCCAAAAAAAATATATTAAATGATCTTTTGATCTATGCACACATAAGTGGATCAAATCCCACCCCCGTGTCTTTCAAATTTTGCATTCACATGGTTTTAGCTCGGATGGTGGGGTAACATGATTGTTATCCTCCCCAACCGAGTTCAATTCCCACAAATGACATGTTGGCTCGTTGTGATAAGGTTAGAAGGGTAGACGGCCCCTCGATAGAGGTCCACACCATTTTACCTTGAAACATTTCGACCCTTACTAAATCATAAGTAATACCAACAAGTTATCAATTCTCATCTAAAACATCAACTGAACAAATTATGTCACTTGAAGTCTCAACAAAGACTTGGTTGATGGAAAGAATGGGCGGGAACCAAGAGATTTTAATTCGATGGAGAATGGACAGGAACTAGTAGACAACTGGAACAACAATGGTGGATCCCGTGACTTTTCCTGGGGTTTAAATAGCATAAACCTTCTATGGGTTTTATTTTTATTTTTTTTGAACTCTCTCAAACGAGTTTAGCCTTAGTTTCTTTGGCCATGTTTTTAGTTTGAGTTTTTCCTTTCTAGAAGTTTACATTAAATCGTCAATCTACCCTTCAGAGCTTGGTACCCTAGGTTTATCATTAACACTACCCCCATTAGCGGAGTTTGTTCATTTATTGAATGCCCTGGAGCTCCTTTATTTGGGTTTATTAGCCTGTCTTTTCACATGTGGTGGACTCTTTGACCAATTTTTATATTTATTTTGCCCATTAATGAACTCTTTATGTATTTTTTCTTTGCACCGGTGGAGGTAGAAGATTGGGCCATATTTCCTCTCTAGGAAACTTGACCAACAATTTCTCTTGGGTTGGGTTTTAGTGGAAGACACATGGCTAAATATAACATTAGTTTTGGTTCTATTCCTGCAACGGATTTATTAAACGACGGTGATGAGCTGGGGTGGAAGGATGAGGGCTTCCTATCAAAGATTGATGAGCTATGTGGGGGCCAGATACAGTCGATTTCATTTATTGGTGATGTGGAGGGAAGGTCAGTCGATATGATATTATCACTGACAACTATTTGTTCTCCTTCTGATAAACTTGACACTACTTCTTCTAGTTTTATTTGGAAAAAAGAGCCATTGTACCCACCAGAGACAGTTGCAGAGAAGTATTTTGTTTTTAAGATGGGGCAATGCTTAGGTGATGGTTTTATGCAGAGTCATGAAATATTCAACAAGACTACTACTCAGAGAGTAAAGAAGGCTTCTACACTTGTGAATGAATCGAGTTCTAGAAAAGGGTTTTAACTTTAAGCAGGGTTCTTACCCACATATTTCTTCACAACCGACTGTTTTTAGTAGGAAAAAAGCTTGGAAGCCGAACAAAAATGTCTGAAAGATGGTACTTGGTGCTGATGTGGGCCTGGAAGATGTAGCGAGGCTTGCTCTCTGCGAAGTGGTGGGTAGGATAACTTATCCTTCCCTGAGCAAGGGTAATTTCTTAAATTGGCCAGAACTCCGATGGAAAACCCTTCTGGGGTATAGTCCTGAATTTTTCCACCTGACAAAAGGTTGGCTCAGGTTCATTTGTAGATCCCCTAAGGATGCTACCATAATTTTGGACTTGACATGGATTTTGGGGGGTTGTATCATTCTTCTAAAGCGTTGGAGAGTGGGTTTTGAACCAAAGATGGAACACTTCCAGTTCTTTCATCTGTGGCTACTTTTGGTGGGCCTCCTGATTCATCTTTGGAACCCTGGGGCACTAAAATCCATTGGGAACTCTCTGGGGATATTTATCACAGTTGATAATGATTCTTTGAAAATCTCTTGGAGGAAGGTGGTCAGAATTCTAACTGAAATGGACATACATGGGGGGTTGTCGGAGGTTATAGATATTGAATGGAGAGGGAGGCATTTGAGACAGAATTTGGACTACCTGGGACTACCGTTTCATTGTAGTAGTTGCAGGGGTATGGGGCATTTACGATGGGAATGCAAGGGAGCACCTCTAGAGGAGGAATCAGAGGAGTCTATGTTACTAAGGGACCCACCGGAATACATGACTGGTTCTGATTTGTTGGATTGTGAAGGTATCGCCGTTGTCCCAATTTCTTCCAGCGTGGAGGAGGAAGTGGACACTACACTAACTGGTAAGTTGAAACGACATTGTTCCGGTTTTTTTTCTTCACTTTGAGTTTGGGAAAAAGAAACTCTAGAAAATTATGTTTGGTTGAGGTCAACAACCATTGGGGTCGTGAGACCAGTTTCTAAGGAGGGTAATAAGTTAGTTGACCCTGTACTGAATATTGAGAGTCTGACTAGGTCAAACTTATTGAACTTAGCTAGAACGTAGATAGCCATAAATGATTCTGTGATTGGCAATAATCCCTCCACTTTGACTATCGTTTCCTTGGCTACGACTTTGTTTGCCAATAGTGAGTCCCCTAGGGTTGATCCTTTAATTGGATCGGTCTCACAAATTATTCCAGGTTATGTTGAACCGGAGTTGGAAGAACCTACTCTTAGTGAAGTCCTCGATTCACTCATACCTTTTGTCAGGGGGAATAAGAACATTTCAAAATTACTCATTTAAAAAGGGAAGTCGGTGGTGGGTGAAGGAAAGGTTTCTGAAGGAACTTCCACTGATCTTAACTCTGTAGAGGGGAAAGAGTTTGCTTGGTCAAGGGGGGTGGGGATAGATTTTTCCCCTTTAAAAATGAGAAGCTCCTAGAAAAAAATCATTTCCCATATCCAGCTTAAACCCCCTATTGAAGGTGGGCCTCTTAGAGCAGTGAAAGCCCAGGTGCGGGCAAAATAATGCTTCTCCTTTCCTTAAATTTAAGAGGGACGGAAGGCACACTTAAAAAGGCCTCGATTAGAAGACTATTGGATCAAACCCGCCCAGAAATCATTTTCTTTCAGGAAACGTTGGTTTCGGCTTAAAATTCCAAAGATTTCATGCTTGACCTTAGACCCTCTTGGGTGACAAGTGTGGTCAATGCTTTGGGTACTTCAGTGGGATTGCTTGTCTCTTGGGATCCACTTATATTTGATCGTGTGCCATATCTCACGATTGGTGGCATTTTATTAACAGGTACAAGCTTAAAGGACAATCGAGAATTATCCTTTTTGAATGTATACAGTCCATGTTTGGAACGTATAAAATTTTGGAAGTTGATTGCAGATAGTGGTTTATTGGATATCAAGAACCTTGTTATTCTTGGTGACTTAAATTTCATTAGTGATCCGGAGGAAGTTTGGGGGGGTACCTCCAGACAAGCTACCTTTGGTGAATTTTATAAGGATCTATTTGGGGATAAAAAGTTGATTGATGTGAAGCCTTTAAAGCTGGTACCGACTTGGCGAAATGGCAGGACTGGGGTGGAAGCAGTGGCAAGAAGGTAAGACAGGTGTATAGTTGTTGAATATTTGTTATTAGAGGTTGGGGTGTATCGATCTTGGGTTGAATACCCATTCATCTCAGATCATGCACCTATTCTTTTATAGCTGGAGGCCTCTCCGAATCAAGAAGTCTTTCCTTTCAAATTTAATGCTCATTGTCTAACGAATGTGGACTTCGAGAACCTGGTGTGTGCAACTTGGAATGATCCTTTATTTTTGACTGAACGTGGTTTCAAAAATCGGCTTGTTTGGAAGTTAAAGATTCTAAAAGAAAAAAATAAACTTTGGTTTAGAGAGAAACAAGAAAGAAACTTCAAAAAACTTAAATAATTAGAAGTTGGCATCAAGTCTTCTATCACTATACGGAATGCAGACACTACAAACTTAGAAGAAGGGAAGAGCTTGCGTCAAAAACAGTTGGAAAGAAACTTGATCCTTAGAGGTACAGAAGAATCTTGGAGATTACGTAGCCGAGCTATTTGACTGGCGAGTGGAGATAATAATACCAAATTTTTTCATAACTTTGCAAATTACAATCGTGCCAGAAAACACATTTGGGAAATATCAGATAATGAAGGGACAAAATACACAGACCCGATAGCCTTAAAAAAGGCAGCCTTAGATCATTTCAGTTTCTTTTACAAGGAACAAGAGACTCTAAACTTGGATGATAAAGTCAAGATTGCAGGTATTTTCCCAAAAATCTTCAAAACTTGGATGATAAAGTCAAGATTGCAGGTATTTTCCCAAAAATCTTCAAGGAGGAGGACTCTATCAATCTCAGTCAACTTGTTTATTTGGAGGAATTAAAATCGGTTATGTTCAAGTTCAAAAAACCCAAGAGCCCTGGCTCAGATGGATGGACCTTTGAATTTTTCACTCATTTCTTTGATGTAGTGGGCCAGGACCTACTTGATATGGTGGAAGAGACGAGAAGGATGGGTTCAGTGGGGGGCAGCCTAAATTCTACTTTCTTGGTTTTAATTCCAAAGACTCAAAAGCCTGGTACCTTTGATGATTTTCGATTGATTTATTTACGTAATTTATGCTATAAATTAATTTCCAAGATTATATCCAATCAGATCAAGCCCTTTCTTTCAAACACTCTCTTTGAAGAACAATTTGGCTTTCTCCATGGGAGGAGAATTCAGGAAGCTATTGGAACAGTTCATGAAAGTTTACACAGTATAAAAAAAAGGAAATTAAGTGCATTAGTTTTGAAACTGGATTTAAGAAAGGCCTATGAGTGTGTAGATTGGGACTTTTTAAGGCTCATTCTGATTTCAACAAGATGCAGAACTCAACTGACAAACTGGATAATGGCCTGCGCTACATCTCCTACCATTGCAGTTTTAATTAATGGAGAAGTGACATATTTTTTTAAAAATGGTAGGTGTCTTCGGCAAGGTTTCCCTTTGTCACCCCTTCTATTTATCCTCATTATGGAAGGACTAAGTCTACTTTTGAAATCAGCTCAGGAAGAAGGTAAAATCTCAGGTATTAAAGTTTCCAGTCATTTCAAGATTTTGCATGTTTTATTTGTTGATGATATCATTATTTTGTCTCAAAAATTTCATTTATGTAGATGGGATCTACTCTCTAGACCCAAAAAATTCGAGGGGTGGAGGCTTAGAAATATGACAGTTTTCAATACGACACTCAACACAAATTCATTGTGGAGAGTCTTGACTCTTCAGGGGATTTGGCATAATCTTATCAGAGATAAGTACCTGAGGAAAATTACAGTTATTGAATGGATAAGACTGACTAACCATAAATCATATGCAACATATAGGATGTGGAACAGTATGGTACATTCTGTACATGTAATCCTCCATTGGCTAAGCTGGACTCTAGGGAAAGGAAGTAACATCTTTCTAGGAAGAGATCAAATCCTGGGCTTAGGACAAAAGGCCATTCTATCCAATCAATTGAAAACAATCCTCTCCTAAAAAGGGATTGTTACCCTAGACTGAGCATCGGTCTTTCAAGACCCGATTACTTTTTCTGAAAAGTGGATTAGCGCAAAGGATCTGGGAAACCCGGGCAACTTAGAAGCTGAATGGGATTAATATTGTAGACATTTAAATGAGGTCGGGGTTTCTTTATGTGGGAAGGAGGACACTCTTATATAGACAGGAGGGGATTCCTTGGGTAGGATGATTGTTAGAAATATTTATGCAGCGATTATTTCTACTTCCGATTGGCCCTAGGCGAAGGGGTGGAAATATAAGTTATGGAAGTGGGAAATCCAATTGAAGAAAAAACTCTTTATCTGGTTGGCGATTGAAAACAAAATACTAACGTGGCAAGTATTGCAGGGAAAAGGTTGGAAGGGCCCTGGGCAATTTCCTTTGTGCAAGTCAGATAATGAAGACGTGGATCATCTCCTTATCCATTGCCTTTGTGCAAGTCAGATAATGAAGACGTGGATCATCTCCTTATCCATTGCAGATTTACCCAGACTATCTGGGAAAATTTAGCGATCTGTCTCAGCAGAAATCTTCGTTGGAAAGGACATTCACTTTATCATTGCTTTGAAGTCGGGTTGAAAGATAAAGAGTGTTCAATTTTGTTGGTTGTCCATGTTTGTTGTAATATATGGCACGAAAGAAATAAAGTCTTATTTGAGGAAAAAAATCCTGAATGGATGGATGTTTTCATTAAAACTCTTAGAAGCTTCTACCCTGGAAACAACCCGAATATAAAAAATGCTATTAAGAAGAGTTTGGTGGTTTAGGTTATTGATCAGTTAATTGCTTATTTCGATGGGGCATCTATTCTAAAAGGCCTAAATTGTGGGGCTGGGGGAGTCTTTAAGTTTTCAGCACATAAAGTATGTAGATGGTCAATAATTGGAGGGAGCGGCACAAATTCAAAAGAGGAATTGTTGGGGGCTTGGGTGACTTTAATATTGGCAAAAATGTGGAATATTTTGAAGCTCAAGATTTTTGGGGACTCGAAGGGTATTATTGACTAGCTCAACAACATTTGTATCTTAAAAGCCAGCAACTTAGAAGGTTGGAAATGCAGAACAATGGTTTTATCTTCTCAATTTCAAGAAATCAATTATATACACATCTTTAGGGAGCATAACAAGGAAGCAGATCTTCTCTCCAAGCAAGCATTGCTTGGGTCTCCAGGTAGATTGACTTATTACTTTTTGCATAATGGGAAGGTTGAGTTGTCGACTCATAGAAATCTCTTTTAATTGTGGTATATATGTGGGCGGGCCTTAGTTTCACTGGTTTGGGGTTTTTTTTGATAACTTTTAGAGAAGATCAGTTCTATCATTTTTCTCTGAAGGATGTGATTTTGTTGTATGATCCATCTTCCCACTTTTGTGATGGATTAGTAATCATCTTTGACTGGAGTATCTCAGTAGGATCTTTAA
>CBVK0101168662.1:0-11458 GCA_900067695.1 Picea abies
TAGATCAAGTGCCTTCTTCCAATCATACATCATTGTTGGTTCAATGGTCTACTTTTTTATTTAATGACCTGAGCATTTGGTAGAAATCAATTATTTGGAATTCTTTGGCTAGGTCTAATAATCTCTAAATGAATTTATCTAGGACTACATTTCTCAATGCAATATGGGATGAGAGAGATTTGATGGTGATTGCAAATCCCCCCATAATAATTGCAATTACAATATTCCTTTCTTTCAACATACACGATCCTTGGTAAATTGTTGCCACCTCCATTTCATTGTTGGTGAAAAATCCCAATCCCCAGGAAAACTCTTCTACCCTTTTCCCCAGGATCTTGAATGATCACCCCTCTCTTGTTGCCCCTATTCTCTTTTCAATTTTTACAAAGGCTAGATATTTGTTGAGTAGGCTCCATCATTACACCATTCCAGTGCTACTTTCACCTTTCATGCCTTTGAGACAAATATTAAGTTGGAAGAATGTTGTAGGTTCTCAAAGGAGACGGGGGAGCAATAGCCACATAAGTTAGGAAACCAATCATTTATTTTTGTTTAAATTTGTAATATGATGTGGCATATATCATCTCAACAAAATTAATTAATATAAAACAAAAATAAGAATAATGTCAAACCAAAATTATGAATTATTATAGATTGAACGTGCGTGTCACTCCAATTGGGTTATGAATAAAAAATTGAATGAATATTTTTGCATTAGGTATTGTTGAACACTAGTGTGATGCTTTGAAATGTGTTGTATTATATGAAATTGCCTTGGTGTCAAAAGGGTCTCCATGTTTGATGTTCATGTTGTGTTTAGTATTTATTTTGGAAAAGTTCCATCCATTATTTTTGAAGAGAATAACATAATTTGTACTCCATAATTTAGAATGAATAGATATGTGTGATAGAAAATAAAAACAAAAAATATTGAAAATCTCTTGGCATATTATGGATAGATCCCCTTTCCTAAGGGGAAAAAAATGTATTCATTCAACATACTTGGAAGTGAAGCTATAACTTGTTATAGAATTATATGGTTTGAGATTGTGATCATAAAAAAAATAAATAAAAGCAGAGGTCTACTTGAGCTCCAAATCACAAGCTAGTAGAACTAGAATCATTAAGTAAAAGGTCATGTGTTTCCAACATCATAACTATAAGGGTCCAAATGGTGAGAATCTGAACCAAGAAGTCATATAAGTCCTACTTATCTAGATTATGCTAGGTCTAGGTGCCTAAGAATCAATAAGAAAAGGTCAAATGAACTTGAAATTCCAAGTTGATTAAGTCAAAACCCAAAGGCTAGGGTAGTTTCCTAGAATCCCAAGTACATTGATTTGTTCATAAAGTTAATGGTTTTTTACTAAGTTGTTCACTGAATTTCTCTTAATATAGTGCATTGATTTTAGTGTTTGTATAATGGATAAATTTGATTAATTTATTTTTTTCATTGATTTCAATGTTTCTATAATGGATAAATGCTACATGAAAAACATTTTCTCATTTTGAAACGATTGATTAGATAGAATTGTTGGAAAATCATTACGCCAAGTAAAGTAAGCTAGTAGTGAGTGAACAAATAACTAATCCATTAGATGGTTTGATATTGTTATCATAACAAAAAAATTAAAGGCAATGTTGTAGATGAACTCCAAATAACAAGTTGATAGAATTGGAATCATGAAGAAAAAAGTCACATTATTCCAACATCTCCAACTATAGAGGGCCAAATTGTGAGAATCTAAACCAAGAGGTCATTTAAATCCTACTTTTCCAACTTCTACTAGGTTGGCTTCCTAAGAATCTACAACAAGATATCACATGAACTCAAAATTCCAAGTTCATCAAGTTAAAACCCAAACATTGGGACAATCCCCTGGATTCCAAAGTACATTGATTTCATTATATTGCATAGATTTTAGTGTTTGTAAAGTTGATAATTTTTACTAAGTTGTTCGTTGCATTTCTCTTAGTATAGTACATTAGTTTTAATGTTTGTATAATGGATAAATACGAATCTTCTATTTTGTACATTGATTTTAGTGTTGTATGGTGGATAAAGGCTACATAAAAAATATTTTATCACTATTTTGAAATGATTGATGAGACAAGATCGTAGGGAAATCATTATGCCCAATAAAGGAATTTAATATTGAGGTGGAGAATAACTAATCTATTAGATGGTCTGAGATCATGATCACAAAAATATAATTAAAGGAAAAGGCTCACATGAGCTCCAAATCACAAGTTCATATATTTTGAATCACAAAGAAAAAGGTAACATGATTCTTGTATCTCCAAATACAGAGGCCTAGATGGTGAGAATCCAAACCACGAGGTCATAAAAGTCCCACTTCTCTAGCTTCTACTTGACCTAGGTGCCTAAGAATCTACAATAAATGCCACACGAACTTGAAATTCCAAGTTGATCAAGTCAAAACTAAAAGGCTAGGGTAGTATTTGGATTCCCAAGTATATCGATTTCATTATATTGCATATTTTTTAGTGTTCGTAAAGTCGACAATTTCAGCTAAGTTGTTCACTCTATTAGACTTAGGATAGTGTATTGATTTCATTTTTTATAAAGTGTATAGATTTTATTATTCTATTTTTTGCATTGATTTTAGTGTTTGTATGGTGGATGAAGGCTACATGAAAAATATTTTCTTACTATCTTGAAATGATTGATTAGATAAAATTGTAGGGAAATCATTATGCCATGTAAGGGAATTTAGTAGTGAGGCAACGAGTATATAATCAATTATATGGTTTAAGATCATAAACACAGAAAAATAATTAAAGGCAAAATCTCACATGATCTCCAAATGACACATCAGTAGAATTAAATCATGAATCAAATGGTCACATCATTTTGACATCTCCAACTGTAGAGGCCCAAATGGTGAGAATCCAAACCAAGATGTCATATAACCCACTTATCTAGCTTATGCTAGGCTTGGATGCCTAAGAATCTACAAAAAATGGTCACATGAACTCGAAATTCTCAGATAATCAAATAAAAACCTAAAGATTGGGGAAATCTCCCAAAATCCCAAGTACACCCTTGGGTGATAGAGTTATCGTTGACTAATATCTCCTCGGTTTCTATAAGTATTATTTATGCTAGCCAGCTTCTATTGTTTTCATGACTGGGGTCCTTCTTGAGGCTTCATGAAGTCACAAGGATGATGTTGGAGGATGCAACTATTAATATTGGAAAGAAAGAGAGGTAGGGTATAACTTTTACTACAATATCTCGAGTTAAAATTTTGAATGGTCTTTGATTTCAACCTCCTTTCTGATATGATTGATATCAAAAGATGGAAAAGATAGTAGGTTTGGCTATAAGAAAAACTAAAGAAGATAGATTTAGAAGATCACTTTGTAACTATTTGTTATTTATTATATGCATCCCATTACTTTATTACTATCCACCTTCTTCATCGTTGAACATTGTTAGTTTATCACTATTCACCTTATTCCTCTTGTAACTTTGAAGTGACCTTGTTGACATTACTCTCTAGATTATAGATGATACTTAGTAAATTTCAGAGGATCAAATTCATCTAAAACATATACATATACATAAACATAATGATTATCATCTAAAATATTGACAGAATTACTTGTCATTGGAACCAACCTAAATCCATCTTAACTTTAAATCTATCAAGCGTCGATAATTATCAAATCTCTCAAGTTACAAACCTTTCTTCAAATTTTACTGTGTTTAAAAGATTTAAACCTTAAGAAATTTGATCCATCTTAACACTTAATACATTTAAAATTAAGATACATTTGCAAGACCAATCCTACTAAACCAAAACCAATACACCTTCTTGAAAAAAAATTTAAACAATGAAATAATACTAATATATAACATCATCATGTAAGATGACTTAAGATGACTTCAAAGTTTGGTTTTCCTTCAATGAATGCTTGGATAGAGGTTTAAAAAGGCTCAAAATTTTATCCCCTTAATCCATACATGGGTGCATTAATTCATACATGCGTCCCTTCCTACTAGGTTATATTGTGTGAAATGGTAATTTGATAGTTGACTTGAAAATAATGTGCGTTAGGTGTAATGGGATCATGATGATGTAATGGGATCATATATACCCATATAAATGCTAAAAGGATGACGATGATGCCATATTGATATGATAGATTCCATAATTATATAGTAAGTATTATTTGGGGAGAGATTTAGACTCCTTGAGTGTGATTTCTACATAATTATAATATGTCTTAAATAATAAAGTATTATGTGGCGAAGGATTTAGACTACTTGAGTGTGATTTCTACATAATTATAATATGTCTTATATAATAAAGTATTATGTGGGGAAGGATTTAGACTACTTGAGTGTGATTTCTACATAATTATAATATGTCTTATATAATAAAGTATAAGGGGAAGGATTTAGACTACTTGAGTGTGATTTATGTGGATATAAATTTAACTATGACATGAATTCTTAGTTGGATTGTGGGTGGATGTTGATGTTGATGTTGATGTGCAACATATTTTTTCTACATAAACAAATGTTATTAGAGAATTTGTTATATATTTGGAAAAAAAAAAAAAAACTAATCTCTGGAAGAAGAGGGCATGCTTAGTTATATTCAATGTGTATATGGAGAAACTAGGTCATTATAGGGAGAAATTAGAGTGTTGGCGAACTTTAGTAGATATGAAAGACCATATAAAAAGGAAAGAAGCATTATGGTAGGTAATTTTAACTTAGTCTGATTTTAGGAGGAAAAACGAGGGGAAGCACTATTTGGGACCAAGCAAGAGAGAAGGTAGAAGACTTGATCTCAGACTATGGATGTTAAGCTCAATAGAGAAAAATAAACATTGTCTAAAAGGAGGGTTAATTTAGGCCACATCACTGCCAAACTAGATCAATTTCTCATTCATAGTAACCTTATGTTGGATGATGTTGAAATCATTTCAATAATTATTCGTTTTAGTGCTTTTGACCACAAATCAATCTCTTTTGTTTCAATGGCATAAAAATTATATTCCTCTTCCTTTTAGATTTAACTCTTTATGGTTTAGTATTATAGGGTTTTCTTGATCATTGAAAGTGCATGGAAGCAACAAGTTAGTGACTCTCCTCTGTATGTGTGGGAAGCAAAATTAAGGGCAACCAAAAAAGTATTAAAGAAATGTGTTACACAAAATTCTATAGATCCAACATCTCAGAGAAAGGATTCCCTTCAGTAGCTTGAATCCTTTCAGATTAAATTGGAAGATTGAGAAGTTCAACAACAACAAATTCAAGAGTAGAAATCATTGAGTTAGAAAGTTCATACAACCTATAGGAAAGAGGAAGAGCATTGGTGAGTTAAATCTAAGAGTTTGTGGGATTAAATCAGGTGATCAGAATAGTTCTTTTTTTCACAAATAGTCAAAATCTCGCCAACATAAAACAATGTTTAAGAAATACAAAATGAAAATGGAGAAAAGATATCCGACTTCCACAAGATCAAAGAAGAGGCATTTATTCATTTCAAGGAGCTTTCTACAACAAGAGAATAAGAGGAGTTGGAATCAATCCTTTCAATGCTTCAAAGTATCCCTTGCTTGGTTTTTGAAGAAGATAACTTCGAACTAGTTAAATAAATCGAGGAAGAGGAGATAATAAATGTTATTTGGGGGTTGGAGTCTGACATGGCTCTAGGCCTAGATATATTCTCTACCCATTTCTATTGTGCATGTTGGAGTATAAAAAAATATGACTTGGTTCATATGCTAAGATGGATAAAAAGGAAACCTAAAATGGGTGGATGCATGAACTCCTCATTTTTAGTTCTCATCCAAAAAGAATCCAATGCCCCCTCATTTTCTGGATTCCATCCCATATCCTTGCATAATGCTTCATATAAAATTCTAACAATGATAATGGCCAATTATCTAAAAAAAAATCCTTCCCAATTTGATATTAGAGAATCAAGGTAGTTTAAAGTAGAAGTGTTAGATTATAGAGAACATCCTTCTTGTAACGAAAGCTATACATTCAAGTAGAAGCAAAAACAATTAAGGGTTGATCATAAATATAGATATGGAAAATGCATTTAATTGGGTAGATCACTCATTTTTATTTTTAGTTCTAAAAGTTTGGCTTTGAAGACACTTTTATTTATTGGGTTAAGACATGCATTGGATTCCCTAGGTAGCCCCCTTGGTTAATGGTAGGCCCACCTATTTTTTTCAAAGTAAAAGAGGATCGTTGAAAGGATTCCCACCGTCCTTCCTTCTCTATATCATAATGAGAGTCTCTCAGTAAAGAATTGAAGACAATTTGCAAGGGATCTTTATTTTCTGGAGACTAAATAAATTAGCCACTCACAATTTGTTGATGACACACTTATTTTAGGAGGGGCATTAGTTATTATAGCATATTGATTCAAAAAATTCCTAGTTCAATTCATGAATGCCTCTGGAGGAATATAAATAAAAGACATAATTGTATTTACCATTGGAATGTATTGCCATAGTTAATCAATCCAATTGCAAGAATTCTGGGATTTCTTTGCAATCAGTTGGTCCTCTTTTAAGTATTTGGAGATACCCATAACTCTCTCCTTTCCCAAGGTAACAAACTGGTAGAAAATCACTCAGAAAAGCCACAAAAAAATGTAGTAGTTGGGGGCGGGGATTGGTTAATCCCTACTAGCATGGTAATTCTTATTAAGAGCATGTGCTATCAACTTTTCCCATTTTATAGGGGTCAACAATGTTGGCTCCAACAAGGGTTGTGTAGAAAATTGGGACAACAATTAAGAAATTTATATGGAAGGGGTAAGAACAATACTGAAAAGTATCATCTCATAAAATGGAGCACAATAATTTCTCCATGGGACCAAGGAGAACTCAACTTCAAAGATCCACAAGCATTGAATTTATCAATGGGAGCAACATTCCTTTGGAGGTTGATAGTGGGAAATAATGCATGGTGGAAATCAATCATCCACAAAAAGTACCTCCAAGGTAGTAGATTAAGGAGCCTAGATCTCCCAATTCCATATATCAAAGGTTCACATATTTGGAAGTTATGTAGATCATCAACTCACCTCATTCGAAATAGTATTTCATGAGTGCTTGGAATTGGAGTGAAGATCAGGATATGGGAGGACCAAGTTTTAAGAATACCCCCTCTAAATGAATTTCGATAATTTGTGGAGTTGAGAGAATGGATGCAATTACAAAATCTCTACTTTCCTTCGAACATTTTTTAATGTGATTCCTCAACTAAAGACATAATGAAAAGCTCAAAATGTTTAGTTTTACTAGAAAGGTTAGTTGAACAATGGAATGGGTTGTTAAGTAAGTTGCAAGAGGATGCACCAATCAACAAATCATCCCAATAGTGTTGAGGGTGGGGTCCCAAAGGAGCTCAATATTCAATCAAATTAGGATATAATCTTCAAATAGATGATCAAACCAATATTCCAACCACAGGGATATGGAAGTCTATGGGGTGGAAAGGGATTGCCAAAGGTTAAAATATTATATTGGGGTTTGGCTCATGGGAACATTTTAATAGCTAAAAATTTTAACGAATACAAGGACCATCATGGTGTTCACTATGCAAGAAGGATAAATAAAACTTAATTCACTTATTTCTTAAATGTGAATACAACAAGATAGTTTGGAAGTTTTCCTTTGCATATTTAGTAAAAGAGGTCCACGTGCCATAAGATTGGAATGATATGTTCCATCTCTAGGGAAATAATTATATTGGCTCTTTTTCTAACAAGGCTCTTCTCGAGTGGGTATGGCTAACAACTCCAAATTTTTTATGCTAGAAACTTTGGTTGGATAGAAATAAAGCCATATTCTAGAAATCCCTTCTTACTTCGAGAAAAGTAAAAACACATGCCATGGGTCTCCTTGTAGAATCAATTTATTCCAAAGGAACAAAGATATAGAAGGTCTCAGATCCATAAGTGGAAAAAAATATGGTTAAAAGATATCTTATCAGGAGGAACAAACAATCCAAGCAAGCAATATAAAAGACCAAAATAAAATTCATCATGGCAACTTAGAATGACAAAGGAAAATTTTCAAATATGGATTCAATCCAAGCAAAATCCCATTCTCTTATTTGATGGGGCCTCAAAAGGTAATCCAAAGGTGGCAGACATGGGGGGATCATCCTTGATCTCAAAGCAAAACAATGAACTACTTTCTTCTAGGGACTAGGAGAAGCAACTTACGATCAAGGGGAGACACTATTACTACTCCAATGGATAATGCTAATAAAGAAACAAGGACTTTTTCATATGTTCATGATTGGGGATTAAAATGTGATAACTTGGCATATGTTTCCACTTCAACCCCTCTTGAGCGTTTCTAAGTCATATTGTTATCAAAGTGCAAAAATTGGTTAAAAGCTTCTCACAATGTGAATTATATCATGTACCAAGGTATATAAACTCTTTTGTTGGTAAGTATGCAAATGAGGGCATCGGTTTTCTAACGAGATACTTAAGGAAAAATGGGAGAAGCACCATAATCAATCATATTCCATGAAGTAAGAAGCATGCATTAACTTAGCATTTGAAGGCACAGGTAGCATGGAAAAATGGAAAATGATCCCGCAGTCAAGTACTATTACTCAATGGAGCTAAAACTCCCTCCCCTTGTTATTCATCACACTAGAGGCAAAATAATTAATCCCTATGAAGATGGGTTGTTATTCATCACACTAGAGGCAAAATAATTAATCCCTATGAAGATGGGACTGCCCAATGTGTGTGGTATTAATGTTTAACCCCAATCCAAGTCATACTCTATGTGAAATGTCGATTGGATTATCCCCTCTCCAATTTGTATACATATGTGTTAGCCATGTTAAAAAGTAGAGCACTAGCTCGATCTTATGGAATTTTGAGAGAGTGTTGAAGTATTGGAGGTTCAAGTTGGCTATAGTTTTGGGTGCAAGGAAAATGACACACTTACATGGGCATTCTAGTTGTTGCGTAGGGTGTGAGAATTTACAATTGAGAAGAGACATTTGGAGGTGTGAGAGGCACATCACAGAAGCTCAATCATGTCAAGAATTGCACATGAGAAGGCGGGAAGGGTGGATAAAGGAGGGGGAAAGAAGAAATGCACTAGAGGTAGAGGTAATGCAAAAGAAGGTATGGGAATAAATTATCATATAGAGATTGTTCAAAATTGGTATAAGCAATTGACCATTAACATAGAGAATAACACTTAGAAGATTGAAGAGGTAGTATAAATATTGGCTCTGTTGCAGAATAGGGTTGACAAGTTGAAAGCTAAGAAAGAGATTAACAATGAAGGTAATCAATCAACGACTCACCCATCCTTTTCAGGGTCTTTTGGGGAAGAAAATATGGTGGAGAATGAGGAGATTATTGTGCCACAACCATTTGGACAAGCATTGAAACCATCCTCTATCATTTAGTCAACCAAGTTTGGTAACATTAGGGATGTCCATAGTGGACCTGATGTTCATTAACTTTTATATTTTGCCATGTTTTGGAAAGTTACATTTTTGTTGGGACAATTTATTTGTTTGTATACTTGTATTATAGATAGGGAAATTTGTAGAAACTTTAATATAGTTGCAAAAGGAGACAACAACTTTGATATTTTAGAATCATATAAAGTTATTTTGTACTTATATCTTTTTGTCACTTCAGATTAGACAATTAGTGTGCAACAATTTTATAATATAAATTTATAATAGTTTTTATTAAAATATAAAATACATTTAAAAAATAAAATCGAGAAAATTAGATATGTTTTATGTATTAATTGAATAGAAATTAAAAAAAAATAAAAATAAATTATAAATATAAAAAATAATGTAAAATAATTATAATTTTTTTATAAATTTAATTTTAAATTTAAATACTTTTAAAATATATTTTATATGATAAAAAATTCAAAATGTAAATATTTATATTTATAAATTTAATTTTAAATTTAAATATTTTTAAAATATATTTTATATGATAAAAAATTTAAGATGTAAATATTTTTATTGATTAGTAGAAAACGTAAAATTCAACTTTAACGTGCGCCTATTTTAACATCATTAACATCATCATGTATACATTTTTTTTTTAATATGAAAAAAGAAATATGTAAATCTCCCATCCCATCTTTTTATGTATAAAAGTAAAAAAAAATTATATATATATATATATATATATATATATTCATATTGATGTAGTTATATGACAAGATTACTAAAGTTTCTCACTTTATTCTAATAAATCTCACGCATAAGGCAAATAATATTGGTGATATTTATATAATGGAAATTGTTCGACTGCATTGTATACTCAAGACCATTGTGACAGATAGAGACTCAAAATTTACCTTAAATTTTTTGAAAGGATTATTTAAATGGTTTGGGATCGATATGAATTTTAGCACAACCTATCATCCAGAATCAAATGGGCAAACATAGAGATTAAATCAAGTGATTGAAAATATGTTAAGGATGTATGTGATGGATAAATCATCCAAATGGGAGGATTACTTGCACTTGGTGGAATTTGCTTATAACAATGGGTATCAAGCATCCCTAAAGATGAGCCCATTTGAAGCCCTATATGGCATAAAGTGCAACACACCAGTAAGTTGGGACAATCCAACAAACAAAGTAGTGGTTGGGCTAGAACTACTTAGGGAAATGGAAGAGAAAATGATAAAAATAAAGCAAAATTTAAAGGTTGCCCAGGACAAACAGAAAAGCTATGTTGATAGAAACAAAATTCACAAAGAATTTAAAGTGGGTGACCATGTGTTCCTAAAAGTAAAGGCTAGGAGAAGTTCCCTGAAATTGAGAAATTGTTCAAAGTTGGCAGCTCGTTATTGTTGGCCTTTTGAAATCCTAGAAAGGATTGGACCTGCAACATACATGCTTGCTTTATGTACATCAATGAGTATTCATAATGTATTCCATGTATCATTGCTTAAAAAGTATGTACCTGATACTAATCATGTCATTGATTAGAATGTGATTCAGCTGGAGCATGAAGGAGACTTTCAGGTGCATCTGGTGTGCATATTGGACCGGAAGATCAAGCAACTCCATAATCGAGTTGTAGGGCTAGTAAAAGTCCAATGGACCTTGTACGATCCCGAGGATGCACCTTGGGAGCATGAAGAGGCTATGCAGGCAGAGTATCTACATCTTTTTGAAAACTAGTAAAGTTTTGATTGTATGTGTATATACACTGCATTGAAGATAGTGCATAAATAGGGGGGGGATGTAATATCCCTAGGCAGAACCCCAGTTGTACATAAACATGTAAATGTTTTATAGGTTGGTGAGCCATGTTGTTATAGGCCAGAAGGCCTACGTGATTATTGGGCTAGGGATCCTGGATGCTAAAGGCCACTAAGCTTATTTTTGTAATATGTAAACACTCATATTATTAATGAAAACACACTGTTG
>CBVK0101168684.1:0-17130 GCA_900067695.1 Picea abies
ACATGTAATGTACAGTTTTTCTTTCCTTAAATTTTTATATGTGGGAAAGATACCGATCCATGATATAATTAGCTAATGAATCTGAAACACTATTAAGTTCTCTTGGAATGTGCCTATATTCAATGTAATCGAACATTCATTCAAGACGATGAACTTGTAAGTGTAGACGTAGAAGGATAGGACTATGGATAGCATAGATGCAGTTGAGTTGATAAGCCACAAGTTGGGAGTCTAAGCAAATAATGATACAAGGGATACCTAGGGAGGAGGCTTGGGTCAACAGTCCAATGACAGTGTGATATTCTGCCATATTGTTGGTTGTTGGTCCTAAGCAGATACCTCCTGAACTCACCAGCTCATCAAATTGGTAAATAACCCAAGCTGCTGAAGCAATGTTCCGGGTATGTCGGCTAGCGCCATTCGCGAACCCAAAAAAGATAGGAAAGGAAGACGTCATCTGCGCATGAAAACACAGGCACAATCATGAGTGGCAAGGGTAAGACTCGAGCACACGAAAGAAATAGACACACCAAACTAAAATACAATAATGTACAAAGTACAAATGCTAGGTGATCTAGGCATAGTACTTCTTAAGGTAAAGCCCATCTCGGGGCTCTCCCAGGGAAAATCCATCATGATCAACTAATTCATAATCCCCTCTGTGTAGAACATGCTTCACGACGTAAGGACCGTGCCACATAGGTTTTAACTTTCCTGACCCCAATTTATCGTGAGCTTGGTCGTAAACGAGGACTAAGTCTCCTTCTGCGAAATTTCGAGGGTGGATGGATTTGTCATATTGACTCATAATTCGTTTCTGATGTGCCTCATTGGCGAGAGTAGCATCGCGATGTGTTTCGTCCAGTTTGGATAGATACAAGAATCATTCTTCTTCAGCAAAAGTATGGGGCAGGAGTTCTACTTTTAGTTTGAGTGATGGAATCTCACACTCGATTGGTAGGACGGCTTCAATGCCATAGACCAACTGGAAAGGAGTAAATCCAGTTGAAGTTTTCACAAAGGTGCGATAGGCCCAGAGAGAAAAGAACAGTTGTAAATTCCATGATGTTTTTTTTTCCCCTACCATGCATTGGATCATGGTTTTTAGGACTTTGTTGATAGCCTCAACTTGTCCATTTGCTTGAGGGTAGTAAGGGGATGAGTTTTCATGGCGAAAACCCAATTTGACATGTAACTCTCTCATCATCTGTTTTTTGAAGTGTGCACCATGGTCAATGACAATGGCACATGGTACACCAAAACGAGTTATGATGTGGTTGAAGAGGAATAGAGATGCAATACGGCCATCATTCAGGAAGGGAGGCATAGCCTCAACCCATTTGGTGAAGTAGTCGACGGCGACGTTGATGTAACCATGCCCCCCATCTGAGGTAGGCTTACACTGCATGAAATCGATGCCCCATTTGGCAAAGGGGCCGATGGCGATAATAGGGAGCAGCGTCGTAGGGTGGGTGCATGTCTTCTTGTTAAATATTTGGCAGGGTGGGCATTTTTTGATGGCCTTGATGAAATATTTGAAAATCGAGGGCCAAAAGTAGCTGACACGTAGGATTTTTTGGGCTGTGGCCATCTCGAAAAGGTGACCACAACAGGCACCAAGGTGGCAATCGTTCAAAACGCGTTCAGCCTCCTCGTGAATCAGACATTGCCGAAGGATGGTTTCAATACCACGGTGATACAAAGTGTCGTCGAGAATGATATAACAATGAGAGTGGTGACGAATGCGCCGACGCTCTTCATGAGAGATGTTGGGCTGAAAACGTTGGGTTTGAAGGTAGAGGAGAATGTCTCCGTACCAAGGATCAGAGGTGTTGATGAGGAAGAGAGATTCATCAGGGAGAGAATCTCTAGGTTGAATGTTTTCATCGGCACGAGGGAGAGCACAGATGAGCTTGGAAAACACCAGGTATTTTTTGGCTTTAGCCTTCGTAAACTCAAGATAGAATTCTTGAAGAATAACGATCCATTTTAAATATTTGCCCCCAAGTACTTGACGTGTCAAGACGTGGTACATAGGGTTGGAGTCTACAATTACCGTGGTGGTGCGTAATAAGATGTAGTGGCGGAACCTTTGGACAGCAATGACGGCTGCCAGAGCCAGTTTCTCAACATGCGAATATCTGAGTTCGGGTCCAGATAAACTCTTGCTCAGATAATAAATCACATGTTCTTCATCGTTGGGGTCTTCTTGAACTAACACCATCGCAATGGTGGAAGTAGAAGTAGCTAAGTAAAGGATATAATCCTTTGTATATTCAAGGGGATGTAACAAAGGTGCATGGGTCAAAGCGTGCTTGAGAGCGTCGAATGACCGTTGAGCAGCGTCATCCCAAATGAAAGGGACGTTCTTTTGCAGTAACCGCATAAATCCTTTAGTGATCTCAGCATAGTTGCAGATGAAACGGCGAAGAAAGTTTTCTTTGCCTTGCAAACTCTGGAGTTGGGTTAAATTGGTAGGTGGGGGTAAGGCAAGATAGCCTTGATATTTAAGGGATCCACCCTGATCCCATCTTTGGAGACAATGAAACCGAGGAGTCGACCGGATTCGATGGCGAAAATGCATTTGTGTGGGTTCAGATGAATACGGTAGAACCTACATCGAAGAAAAATTTCCCGTAAATGATCAATGTGATCGGATTGATTTAGCGAATGGGCAGGTAAATCATCGAGATACAGTTCTGCTATATGTTTGATGTCATGAAAATCATACGACATGGCTCACTGGAAAGTATCCCTAGCATTTTTAAGGCCAAAAGGTAGCTTTCGGTAGGTGAAAGTACCCCAAGGGTAGATGAAGGTTGTCTTATGTTGATCAGCAGGTAAGATTTCAATCTGGTTATATCTAGAAAAGCCATCCATGAAAGAGAAGATTACACTCCCTGTGCAATTATCAATGATTTGGTCGATGAAGGGCGTAGGGTAGTTGTCCTTGGGACAAGCTTTGTTGAGATCTCGATAGTCAACGCAAACACGGATGGTCCCTTGTTTCTTAGCAACCGGAACAAGGTTGGAGACCCATTCGGTTAAAGGGACGGAATAGATGAAGCCAGATTTTAGAAGTTTTTCAACTTCTGCCTTTATAGCTGTGATTTTCTTGGGATGAACCGGGCGAAGCTTTTGTCGAACATGTTTCATGTCAAGGTAGGTTTTGATTTTGTGTACGATGATTGAAGGGTCGATCCCCGACATTTCCTTGTAACTCCATGCGAAGACATCACAAAATTCCTTGAACAAAGCGGTGTAAGAAACCACTTCGTCGGGTGTGCAATTAGCACCAAGGTTGATGTTTTCCACGACGCCTTCTTCGATTGAAATGTCAATCATGATCATAGTAGAGATGTTACCCATGTTCCCCTCAGAGAGAGTATCTTGTGTGAGGATAGGAGATTGCGGAGCTTCGATAACATTGGGGGGGAAGACAGATCACATGTCTTGGTGGATTTCTTCCAAAGGCGGAAGAAAAGACTATCGATGGTGGTTATCATCCCAGGGCAGATCGTCAATGCTAAGCATTTCCATAATAGATTTGTCCGAAGGAAAAATTTGGGAAATGTAATCAATGGCAGACGACAGGGAATCCAACCATGAGGGCACCGAGTAAGTATCGGGTGCCAATGAATGTGAAGTGTTTGAAGAGGGAGAGGTATATTGAATAGCTACATATGCAGCCTCAGCTGGGCTAAGTGACATAGTGTCATTGAGCACATCGAATTCCAAAGGACTAGGCACAATCCAAGGGTCAGATGATTCTAAGGATTGATAAGGCATAGTCGAGATCATGTTGACGGTGGCAATATGATGTGCAGTAGGTGGAAGTGGTCTAGGGAAAGTACCCATGAGGCTAGAATCTTTCAATAAGCCAACACCAACGCTTTCATACGTAACCGGGTGGTCTCCCAAAAAGGGAATGTTGTTGGTAGTAGGGATGCGAGCGTCGGGTGTGCAGAAATCAAGCTGATCGATGGTAAAAAAAATTCCTTGATGGGGGAATTGTACGCATCGAAACACTGACGAGGTGACGACATTCATAGCGTAGAACCAACTTCTTCCAAGTAGTAGGTTGTAATAGAGGGGAGCATCGACCACCTCGACGTCAACGGTAACAGTTTTGCCGCCCAACTGAATGGCTAAGGATTGTAATAATCTGTGAGGATGAAAACCTCGTCCATCGAAGGCGCATAACATGGTAGCATATTTGTTAAGGGAAGGTGATTTCAAGCCTTTCCAATAGGCTAGAGACATGACACAGGTGGAGGCTCCCTCATCCAGGATAGTCCGGTGGATTTGTTGATTGTGAACAACAACATCAATTTGGAAAGCTAGCTGGTGGGAGAGTCGCGGTTGATGATCATCCAGATTGAACATCAGGTTGTTTGATGACTCAGGATCAAAAGCGTCGATGGCGAATAAGAGTGTTCTACGTTGGTTGGGGCATTGTTGTAGAACTTCCAAGGTGGACATGGCACACGGGGCTTGGGCCAAATCTTCTACGATGTTGTAATTTTGGGCAGCCCATGAATTAGGATTGAAGGTAGATTTCTGGATGGTGATCTTAGGAGGGCGTAAGATGGAGTCAAAAGAAGGTTTCTCAATCTGGAGTGGCCCGGATGGAGGGTTAACAAATGGAGGATTGACAAAGGATGGTAACGGGTCTGACGGAGAACCGTTAGCAATCTTCAGCTTATCAGGTTTAACTGGCGTGTCATATGTCACAGAGCGAGTGGTTAGATTAACTCTGTTAAACATGTAAATGTGGGCACTTGTCGAGGCCTCATCATGGGGTTTGTTGGAACTGCCCCCCGGCATGGGGGTTTGTGCAACCAAAGATTGTTGCTGCGGAAAAGGTTGAGTGAGCACAATGGGTTGTGAATTTCCTTTGAAAAGTTTGGCCACTTCATCACGATGTGGGTAGTCTCGAGTGTAGTGATCGTCACCACAAGTGAGACATGGGAATTTTGGTTTTCGTTGTGGTTGTTTTTCGGCAGCAGGAGTTTGGGGTTGGGTCTTGGTTTGTTCGTTGTTATTGTTCTTCTTTGGTTTGTTTCTCGCTTTCTTCTTGCCCCCAAGTTGTTGTGAAGGGATTGATTGGACCGCATTCACATCAGAGACCTGAGTTTGAGGGGGGGTAGAAGAGGGTGTAGTTGAGCTGGGAGTAGCCGTGGAGGTGGGCCGCTGAATCGTTCCAGTAGAATGGGTAGCAGATTGGGTTTTGACGGAGCCAATAACTCCATCCGCATGCGAAGCACTCGATGGTTTGGATGGATCGTTAGTGGCATGGGTAGAGTTTGGTATCAACTCATATAGAGTAACGGATTGTGAATAGACTAAGTCCAAGTACTAAGCTCAGGAAATGGCTTCTTCCTCAGTGACTACACCACCCATGGCAACATCATGAGCGATCTGGGGAAAAAATGATTTTGTGAACCATTCCACTAACAATTGGTCAGGAATGACCGCTTTGATTAGCCTTCGTCATCGTCTCCATTCATGAATATGGTCAGAGATGTGTACGGAAGTTATCTGACGAAGGGAGGTTAATAGTTCAGTACCCATCTCGTATCGAATGGGTAGTTGGAAGTGCGCAAGGAAGGATATGGAAAGGGAGTTGAAATCATGAAAGGATGCGCGTGGTAATTCAATGTACCATTTCACTGTGGAACCCATAAGTCTTCGTTGGAAAAGACGCAAATGAATTGAATCATCCATGAGGGAGTTGGATGAACACCACAAATGGAAAGTCATCACGTGGTTGTTTAGGTCTTCTCCGGACTTTCTGTCGGATTTTGGGATATCAGAAGGAAGTTTAGCTGGAATAGCTGGCCAAACCGGAGAATGATAAATAGGATCATTTGTTAACCGAGACAAGTCTAGAAGATCCAGGGTAGCTAGAAAAGGTAGTTGTCGGTTAACCTGTGGGTAATGTTGGTGTAGCAGAGGGACACCAGTGGGGCCCAATACTAGTTTATGTGGATAACTATAACTAGTGGGACCTCTCATGTGAGGTTGGTTTTGACCAAGGTACATAGGATTTGAGATGTTTTGAGAAGCATGTGTGAGAGGAGGATAACTGGATGGGTTTTGTGGGTTATAGGGTGGGTTTGGAATTTGTCCATAAGGGGGTTGTTGCGGAGTCTAAACATTTTATCTTGTCGAGAACGGTGAGTTTCCTTGAAAAAGGATGTTCCACGGATTGGGTGCGGCAGACACATTTTTTCCGTGCGGTTGATGGTAGACTCTGACTTGAGGCTATCCCCTAGCATGAGGGTGCCCCTCGAATGGAATTTGTCCTCCGGTGGGAGGATGACCCCCAACATTAGGGTTCCCTCTGAATGGAATTTGTCCTCCGGTGGGAGGATGCCCCCCAGCTTGAGGTAGAGTTCCCAGGATTTGAGAACCAGACGTAAATGAATGACCGATGCCGTCGAGCGGGTTAGGACCACCAAGACCGGTCCCTCTGGGTTGTTGGATAGGTATGGAACTTCCCAGTATAACTTGGGTAGTAGTTTGGGCAGTGGTGGCAGTGGAAGCATTCAGTGCCCTGAATCCAAAAGGGAGTGTAGGTCTTGGTGTTACAGGTGTGCCAATCAAAGCTTGATTAACCACCGCGTTACCGGTGGGGATAGTCAAAATGTGTGGGACCATTATAGAATGGGCCATATGGAGGGGAATAGTAGACCTTGGGCCAATGGACGATATGTTCAGAACAACAGGTGGTGTGGCTGTAAAAGTGGTGGTACCGGTGAAATGATTTGGAGGTATGGTGTAGGAAAAAGGTACATCGGCACCTTCTCCTATTCCATAAAGATCTCGCACCAGTCATGGTGGACTTCGAACAATGTCTGCGGTCCAAAAAGGGTCATTGGCTAAAGGGTTTTGAGAAGACCCAGCCGGAATGTCAGAAGGATTGACGACAACAAATTCTCCAGTGGAATTCAGGTGGAGGATCTGTCGTTCATATCCCTCCGGAATGAGGTAAGCTTCCGGAGATTCTGAAACAATTAGAAAATTCTCCAAAGGAGTGGGAAATTCTTCCTGGGAATTTGTGGTGTTTTGAACCTCACTCTGTTGAGGATATTCCTTTGTAGAATGAGGGGGTAAAGGGGTGTTTCCTTCCATATTTTCTGGAGGAAGTCCCTGTAGCCTCCGCGAGCGGCGTGGATGGTTGATGTTGGCAAAGAAGAGTCGGAGAAAGAGATCTATGGCCAAATACCAAAAAGAAGTAGCACATGCTAAAAAATCTAAGAATCACAATCAAGCAAACAGGACCTTCTTTTGATGACTGTACTAGTTGGTGATGAAATCCAACGTCGTGTGATCAAGTCCAGAAGGGGCGGGGATAGGGTGGAACAGTTACAATGGTGACCTGCTTAACGGACTTACGCCTTGGTGCAAGCTTCCATGCAGTAATTGTGGATTTACCCTCCAAGGAGCCCGAGTGAGTTTGACCAATGTCTGCTCCAGGTACAGTGAAACTTACTGTCACCGTCACCTTGTGTAAGACCCTAAAGATTATGGCCACTAAGGTTACCAATTTGCAGTCAACCCCTGGGTGGGAATAGTCGATAGTCCGATCAGAACGTATGGGCAAGGTATCGAGCCCGAAATCAACTAAAAGGCTTCCACACAGTAATTGTGGATTTACCTCAAAGTGATCCCCATAATACGATCCAACCACCATAATTAGTTAAACCAGGGAGGGTTATTCCCCATAGCTTACCCAAATGTGACCTCGTGCGTAACCCCTATGTGAGAGGGGGATCGCAGGTAGACTTATACGATAATTGGATTTTACTCTCCCTGACTCAGATGCTAATGTTTGTTTTGGAAACTTTGGAGAGTTATGCTCACAGCCTAATCCAAAGTACTAAGCCTAGTCTACTGTTGGTGGAGGATCCTAGAAAAGAAAAAGTTCCAAATAATTTTTAATTAGCGTTGATTTTATGGCTGTTCTTTACGCAAAAAGGGGTGCATGGAAGTGAAACTAATGGAATTATGACTCAGTCCCAAAAATGCATCAAATATGATAAGCAGACATTTCTTTTCGATGAACATCTATCTAAGGGAGAGAGAAAGTTATTTTCACTAACAAACACAAATAAGGAGTGTCCTCAAACAATTCTTTTCCTCAATCAAATCCTGATGCAATGCTAAAACTTTTGAGATGCCTTCTAACATGAACAATCAATCATGAAGATGCCTTTTATTATTTGCATATGAATAATGATCAATTCAACACAATGCTTGTCTTTCTAATTATCTTCTTGTATGAATGAAAACCAAACTAGCACAATCAAAAGTCATACAAACAATACACCCTTTCGTTACAATCAAAACGAAAAGCGAAAGAAAAGAAACAATCAAAGAGAAAACAAACTTCACACCCAACAGAAAAAGTTGAAGAACAATGATCTTGACTAAAATTAAGATGAAGGGGTCTGTAGGCCTTTGATGACCTTCACCAGGGTTTTTACTTAGTTAAACAGAGAGAAAGACAATGCATGAGTCTCAAACTCCAATCAACAGAAAAACTCAATAACAATAGTGAAGAAGGCTACAAGATCCAACTAGTAAGATGTTCGTTCTTCAAAAAGATAGATGTCAAGGCTGAAAGAGAAGAAGTATTGACTCACAAGGTTACCCAGCAGAAGAGACACGGAGGCAAAACCCAGAAAAAGAAATTCTGGAAGGTTTTTTGGCCAAAAGAGGGTTGGCGCTCTGTTGCCAAAGGAAAGGAGCGTTATAGCACTCTGTGAAAAGCTATGGGGGAGTGTTGGTGCTCTGTTAACACTAGGACAGGGGCGCCAGGTCTAAAAATTCCCAAAAATGTCAAAAAATTAAAAAATTGCAATTCAATTTCGACAATTAAGCTGAGTATGATGGGGTAGGGAGTCAATTAGCTCATGAAACCAATAAAAAGAGGAGTGAACCAGGTCTGAAACAATAAAGGGGTAAAACTAGGTCAATGAGGAGAAATCGAAATAAGAAATTTCGATTTGAAGCTATCTCCCCAGTGGAGTCGCCAGTTTCTGTTGTAGGAAAATCTCCCTGCGAACAGGTAGATTGCCTCAAAGATCTTGACCCTAACTCTAAGACAAAAAATTATTAACGTGAACACTGACTTCCTTTCAAATCTATCTAAACTAACACATGAGAAGGAAGGATAACAGAAGTACCTTTTTATCGATGTTTGTCCCTGCACGCTCCGAGTTGCGCTCCAATCCTTTGCTCCTCACTGAGTTCTGCAGACAAACAAGATACGACCACTTCCTACTCTATTGATATTATCTTGAAAATAGATCTATCAATTAATGATAGGTTCATGTAACATTAGACACAAACTAGAAAGAAACAGGCCAAGCGTGTCATATTAATGAGAATAACGACAGCAGTACTTACAATCGTAGATGCGAATGCGACAGCTTCGTCAAGTCCCCTTCATCTAATCCTTGCCTGAAAGATCCACAACTTGGATGATAGCAGCTTCATTGATCACTCTCTTTTGGCTGACTATGTGTTTCCTCTAAGATCATAGGTTTCATGCTAGCAGTTCTTCCCCCTTTCCACCATCATAGAGCCTGCTTATATAGGTTAAGAAGAGCTTAACCTCTTGAGTTATCTTTAGAACAAGTTGGGGAACTTCCTCCTCAGATCAGGGATCTCTTGATGAAACCAAGAATTCGAATACAACTACCTCCTAATCTTGAAATATCCTTCCCTTATTCTCCTCAACGGGCCAACTACTGCCTCAGATTAGGCAGCGCTCCCATAGAAGGGGCATTAGAGCGTTGTAGCGCTCCCTAAGAAGCTTGAGGGGAGCGCCAACACCTTCAAGATGAGTAGCGCTCCTTTAGAGGGAGAAGGAGAGTGTTATAACACTCCCTGAAGCCTTGTAGGGGAGCGCCAACACTCCTAAGCCTGATATAGGGGAGCGCTCCCCCTCAAAACCTTTGTTTCAGAGCTCTCTTCAGGTGTTAAGAGTTCTTTGACTTCAGTAAACCAGTTCTTCTTGTCCAAATCAAGCACATGAGATGTTCTGAGTGTCTCCTTAGTGTCGTTGGCATGGCAGTATGCTCGAACATCGTTTGTGACACTTGTGACCAACTTGCGACACTTGCGAAAGTTGTAAGGAAGATGCGACACTTATGATAATCGAGAGGAACATGCGACACTTATCCAGTTGAGTAATTTTGGCGTGTAACACACATGGCATGATATGTTGAAGAAACATAATAAAGGATCTTGAGAGACAAATATTTGTGGATGTAACCCAAGAGGGTTGAACCATGGTAGATCATGTGTTATGTGTATTGATAATTATTTATTTCTTTACTATCAATGATTAGTTTTTAGATAAATACATGAATGACTTGGTTAGAACTGTTGATTTGCATGTATGAATGATGGAATAGTTAGTATGAATGAGGGAAATAAATAATGAATGAAGATCACATAGTACAATAAAAAATCCCTACTCACTCCCAGGTTGCAAGTACCTGAGTGTTTCATCCACCCTTAGAACTATCTCGGGTGAGATTGCACAGTGCACCCTATGTACTGTGTTGCCTTCTGTTTTACAAAGGGGGGCGATAGTTTTAGAGGGATTTGTTGGAAACTTGTTCAAATATGAACCTAGGTCAACTTATGAAATTAAAGTAAGATCGGAGTAGATAAGGTAGTTAATGAAAAAATGGTTTCGTTGTTGGTTGGAACATAATTATATTAAGTGAATGAGATATGCTAATTAACCATTAAAAGAATATTAGATCTGTTGAGAAGGTGTTAAAAGAATGAAAATAAAGAAGGGGATGTTCAGACCGTGGAATCCAACGAAGAAAGAGATTGAACGTTGGTTGAAGACAAAGGAGTTGGATTTTGTGCAGAAAGACAATAGAAACCCTCAAATAACACCGCATAAATATTTGGACAAGTACATATTTAGTGACTTTCATGAAGTATTTTTCTGCAATCTCCCACATGTGTTGTAGGAGTGGATATTGAGGTTTAAAGAAAACCATGTGACAAATCAAATCAGACAGCTAGAGTGGAATCCTATAGATATCGTGCAGTTACAACAAGTTAACAACAAATTCACGTGCGCAACAAATTTCTAGTTAGACAGTATTGTTGCAGGATTTATCACAGAATTTGCAGTAGACACCGCAAAGTCTTACAGTGCAGCAGAGCAAGAGTTCCTAAGAGGACAGTGAGGAAGGTATATTAGGTCGTTGTATACTTCCATAAATATATTATTGTATAACAAAGGTGTAATGACTATGGAGTTAGATAGCTAAAACTTCCCTACGTGCATGGGGGAAGGCAAGAAGCACTGACAAGAGTTGGGGAAATGGAGGAAGAAATGGAAAAAGGAAAGAAGGAGGAGGACTTGGACACAATCATGATGGAGGAAGACTAGATCAAGCAGATTATTTGAGAAGCTAGAAAAACATGCAGTGGAGAACCCTACCAATATAAGATGAACAGTAAAAAGAGATCCATAGCAGAGCGAGAGAGGGCTTGGCAAGTGATGAAGAAGAGGTAGAGGATCTTTAGGCTATGGAGAAGATTGAGGAAATATTGTGCGAAACATATGAAAGAAATAAAAGAGGTCCAAGGGTAGGAACAGAAGGTAGAACTATTATCCATGTAAGTGTCAGTGCAGAACCCGTGAACCCATGTACAACTAATACACCAGAAATAACACCATTGTTTAGACAACCGAATTTTAGTGGAATAAACACAACAGGAAGTACATCTACACAGGAAGCAGCAATTGGAGGATCCAGTTCAGGTAGTATTAGTCAACTATCTACAATATGTGGAGTTCATATTTCATCACCGTTTAAGATGGTAGGACATGATCCCACCATTAGGTTACCAAAATTCAAGGAAGAGGCATAAGAGGATCCTAAAAATCACTCGTTTATCTGTGAGAAGATTTGGGAAGTAAAGTAGATCACATATGAGGATACAAAATGTGCACAATTAGTTATCACTCTAAGAGATCACACACTGGATTGGTACATGAGCTTAGTTATAAACAGTCCAGCAAGAAAAACAAGGACGATTGCATATTTCAAGAAGATATTGATAAATGAATTTTAGAAATTGAGCTCAGAGGATCAGTACATGAACAAGATGATTGAAATCACATAGCACCCAGGTGATTTTGTTTGAGATATCGATCAGAGGTTCAAACGTTTGAAGGGTAAATTGAAATATGTCATGACTAACATGCAAAATAGATGTCTCTTTGTGAACTCACTATTACCACATCTGAAATACCCTTTGAGGTAGCAGAAGTTTCAAACCCAAGAAGAGGCCCTATAGGAAGCCCTACAACTAGAAGAGAACTAGTATCAGAAGACAAATCCAACAATAGAGGAGCTAAAGGAGGATCTGAAGAACCTCACATTTCAGCTAAATCAAAATAAGTGAAAACCAAAAAGATAAGTTGTTTTGGTGTACCACATGCAGGACATAAGGACACCACAAGAATGAGTGCCCAACATTCATGCAGTACATGGAAATAGGGATACCAAACCCTTTTCCGATAGGAGGACCATGGTGAAAGATATGTAAAGCACATGGACATGATCTGTATCATTGTCCAATGATGCATAAATATTAGACAGTACCCAAGAGTTCATATTGAAAAATTTTCATGTCAGTGGGTCATGATGACAAAGACTGTAGAACAATGGATCCGATGAGGGAGAGAACGTCAGATAGCTTAGGGTGCAGGAAGAAATCATGACAGGAGAACCTGCACCTCAGTTCAACCAAGTACCACCTCCATACCACACTGTGCAACCTCAGTATAATAATGCACAACCACAATATAACCCCACATAGTACAATCAGATGCCTCATTACAATGCACCATGAGGAGATCGAACTGGATACAAAGGTGGAGGATGAGGTAGAGAAGGATTTGGAATAGGAAGAGGTCCATTATTATATCATAACTACCAAAAACTAGGGCATTATGCAAGTGAATTTCCACTTCCACCTGTGACATGCATGTATTGTCGCGCAACAGACCATGATACAGAGGAATGCCCAACACTTTTGGGGAAGATTCAAGAAAAATGGAATCATAACAATCAGAACATACAAAGGATATATGTAGAATATAGAGAGGATGGCAGTGATATAAACATAGTGACGTGTGGAGGCACTAAGACAGGAACTCATGCAGTACAACATGATCCAACACAACACCAATGGGTGAAGAAGAATATTGAACCTCAGAAATAGTTTGATGCGGGAAAGGAGAAGGAAACCTTCAAGGAGGAAAGGAAAGAGTTTATCAATCAAAATGTTGTGTCTACATATTCCACACAACATAGTCAAGGCATCCCCACATTTGAAATTTCATTGGCAATGGACCACACCAGTGAAGCACACCCTGGAGACCAAGTAAGTAATATCCAAAATTTTCTACAATCCTGTGTTCAGTTATTCAAAGATCCATCATCTGTTACAATATTCCATTATCTTCTAGATATATGTAACAAAAACACTGAGAAGAAATTAGAACAAAGAACAGTCAATCACCTCCATGCCAGAAGGAGGACAAGCAGAGAATTTAGATTGAATGCCAATATCAGAGATTTCAACATGGGAGATGTTATATTGGACCTAGGATCTAAAGTAAATGATTTCAACATGGGAGATGTTATATTGGACCTAGGATCTAAAGTAAATGTATTACCAAAGAATACCTGGAAGTGTATTGGAGAGACCACACTAGGATATTCACCTATACAATTGAATTTAAAAAAAATCATAGAGTTATACCAATTGGGAGGTTGAAAGGAGTGACAGTAGATTTGGATGGAGTGTCCACTAAGGCAGACTTTGAAGTGATAGAAATAGTAGATGGCACAACACCATATCCAAAATTTCTTGGGATGGATTAGGAATTCGATAACCATGCCATAATCAAGTTGAAGACAAGGAAGATGGAATTTTAGTTAGAGGAATATCGGGTCAATTCACCCTTGGACCCATCTGAAGCTGAAATATTTGTGGAACCAACCTATATGGATTTAGAATAAATTAACTAGTTGTACAAAACCAATGCGCTCATAGAAGATTACATTAATCCAGCTACAGATGGGGTAATCAGTTGGAGAAGTATCACCTCACTTGCTTCTGATTCATATAAAATACCAGAGAATTGGAAAAAACACCTACATGACGTATCTACAAGAAGTTGCGCAAGAATAGATCGTGCAGTAAGATGGGTGGGTACACAGATAAGAGAACCTCCCAGTTTTCATGGCATAAATGACTTAGAAGAGTTCCTAATGAAATATGAGGAGGAAGTTTCAAATAATTAGAGGATCTTATCCCTAGGTATCGTGCTTAATTCTACACCTGCAATATGATGGGGTGCACAAAGAAATAGTTAATGATTGGTACCAATCCAAGTGATTATTATGCATTAGATTTGGCGCAGAGCCGACAAGCAATGAGATGCAGAAGTATGATGGATATGGGACACCAGTAGAACAATATGGAGGATGACACCACCAAAGGAATGGCCTCATCACTTCATTCACACATTGTAAGGAATTCGAGAAAACTGGTATGTAGACCATGACCTGCACAGAGGCACTACAAAATGGACAACATTATAGCAGAATTTTATAGTCACTTTCTCATTTGAAAATTAGAACCCCAACATTGATTCAACACTCAAAAAAATCATAGGGGTGATATTTATTAAGGAACCATAGGTTGAACTTATGATAGTGTACCAACAACAGAACATGCAAATAGTTAAGGAACTATTGTTATGCTAACATGTGCAAGAAGAAGAACCAGATGAAGATGACCCACTCAACATTCAGATTACAAAAGTTGAAGGAGAAAAAGAGGTGGATGTTACATCTCTGGAATCAGAAGTGTTTGCTTTGTCGATGAAGGTAAAGAAAGTCAACATTGGGAAAAATGATAATCCCAAAATGGCTAGCATTAGAGACTATTGGGATGAACAAACAATGGAGAGGATAACAGAGTTACTACGCGAGTACAATGACCTATTCCCAACCACCTTTACAGAGATGAAAGTCATAGTAGGAGAGATAGGAGAGATGAAGATACATCTCAAACCTGAGGCTATATCTATCAGACAACGACCGTATAGACTAAATCCAATATATAGGCAAAAAGTAAAAGCATAAATTGACAGAATGTTGGAAGCTGGAATCATAGAACCAGTAGAAGAATCAAAATGGATAAGCCCTATGGTAGTTCAGGAGAAGAAGTAAGGAGTCATAAGGATATGTGTCGACCTGAGGAAGATGAATGCTACTTTCCTACATGAACCATTTCCTACCCCTTTTACTGATGAAATCCTAGAGAATGTGGGAGGTCAGGAAACATATTCATTAACAGATGGATTCTTAGGCTACCACCAAATCAAAATATCTCCAAAAGATAGGTATAAGACTACCTTTACCACCGAATGGGGATCCTATCAATAAAAAGTCATGCCTATTGGACTGAATAATGAACCAGCAATATCTTCAATATTAGTCATAGTTGCATTCAAAGAATTCATCCTTCAGTTTTTAGAAGTGTACCTGAATGATTGGACGGTATACAGTTTGTTGAAAGACCATGTAGAGGTGTTAAGGCTAATGCTGGAAAGATGCAGGTAATGAAAGATATCCTTAAACACTAAGAAATTCATATTTGGGACACCTTTTGGAATTACCACCACCAAAATTAGTGCGCCAGTTGCGAGAAACATTGGGACATATAGGATATTACAAGAAATTCATAAAAGGGTATGCGCAGATCACTGCGCTGATGGAGAAACTACTCAAGAAAGATATCAGATTCCATTGGAACGAGGACTGTCAGCGAGTTTTGGACACTCTAAAAGAAAAAATGGTCACAACACTTATACTAGTATTCCTAGATTGGGAAAAGACATTTCATGTGCATGTAGATGCATTAGCAATAGCACTTGGAGCTATTCTAGCGCATCTAGGAATAGGGGAATTGGATCATTCGATAGAATTTGCTAGAAAAAAACTATCAGAGTCAGAACATAACTATAATACTATATAAATATAAGGCTTAGCTATGATCTATGCACTTCAGAATTTCAGACATTATTTACTTGGAAAACATTTTAAGAATTTCAAAGACCATTCTTCCATCAAGTACCTAGTCAACAAGCCAGTGTTGGGGGGGAGAATCTGTAGATGGTTATTGTTATTTTAGGAATTTGATTTTGAAGTGATAGTCAAAACACGGAAGTTGAATGCAGGACCTGATCACCTGTCAAGGGTCACCAATGGAGAGGAACCTACCAACTTGGAGGAAAAATTCCCTGATGCGCAGTTATTTTCAGTCCAAATAGTTGATGAATACTTTGTTGATATTGTTGAATACTTGAGTACAGGGGTTGTGCCGCAAGAGTTTAACACCGTGCAAAAGAAAATTTTGGTTGTCAGAGTTGCACACTATCAATTTATTGAAGGACACTTATACAAAATGGGCAAAGACAATATTTTGAGAAGATGTGTATTAGAGCATGAAAGGCCTATAATTTTAGTAGAATCCCATGAAGGAATAGCTGGAGGACATTATGCAAGAAAAGATACCATGCAGAAGGTATTGCATGCAGGATTATGGTGGCCAACAATTCACAAATATGCTAAGTACTATTTCCAGCAGGATTATGGTGGCCAACAATTCACAAATATGCTAAGTACTATTTCCAAAGATGTGATGTATGTCAGAGATTTGGTAAACCTAACAGAAGGGATGAGACGCCAATGAGTCCACAATTAACCTTGAAATTATTCGAAAAATGGGCAATAGAATTTGTGGGACCAATTAACCCAGCAGCAAAGAGGTGAGGAGCAAGGTATATCATTCCTGCGACAGAATACTTAACAAGATGGGAAGTGTTATCCCCGATATCTAGGGATAACTAGGAGATCATGTCTCAAGGCCCACAGGTCCTAGACATGAAGTGTCGAGAGCAGGATTGACCTAAGCATGGCCCTGGAGGGCCCATCTTTCTTCTTCTTCACCAGACTTGTCCTGTCAGCAGCAGCAACTTCCATCACCATCGGCTTGGAC
>CBVK0101168703.1:0-15845 GCA_900067695.1 Picea abies
ACGACCATCTGAGGTTTATGACAGATCGACCATCTATTGTATTGATCTTACATTGCTCATAATAAAAAGGTCGAATCTTTGCTTGTGCTTCTACATCTTGAATATATTGTGATCTCCATGTGTNNNTGATCTCCATGTGTTGATGAATCTTGTATGCACTTAATAACTCAATAAATTAGTAGTAGTTAGTGATTCCAATAAATAATTTGGCTTGGGATCATTACATGTACCTATTATATCTACATGAACTATTTTATATATGAGATTATAATTTCTTGATAAAATTCTAGTCTTGATTTTTTATGACATTATATTTCAATATTTGTAAAAGAACCTTTTTATGAAATAAAAACTTTATCCCTTCATTTTAGTAGATTGAGTTTTAAGTTATGTTATTTATTTCTTTATTGATGTAACGAGGGTTCACCTTTTAGTTGTAATTCTTATCATTTTACCAATATAATCAACAAGTTTATTTGGAGATGTCTTTCTTCATTATCTTGATTTGCAAATGTACTTCATCATTAATCATGTAAGTATCTCTAATGTTGATTTTGATTTTTTTTTTATGTTATTCATGGTTTGGAATAAAGTTACTTTATAATTATAACAATAATACCATTTTAAACATGTACACATAAAGTTTTCACTTTACTTAAACACTAACATTCACTATACTCCCTAAAACATTTTAAAGTGTTTGTTTCTATGTCTTATACTATGCTTTAAAAATGATGAGAATGCATCACATACCAAGTATTTTCCCATTAACTTGATGAGAAGGCATCACATACCAAGCATCTTCCCATTAACTTGAAAAGCATAGAAAAACACAATATTTTTATGGTTTAAAGATAATGGTATGAAATCCAACAAGCTTCTTTCAAATTTCTCCAAACAGAAGTATACACAAAAAGCATAAAAATAATGACATCAAATCTAACTAGCTTCTTTCAAATTCCTCCAAACAAAAGTATACAAATTCCTCCAAATTCCTCCAAACAAAAGTATACACAAAAAGCATAAAAATAATTACATCAAATCTAACAAGCTTCCTTCAAATTCCTCCTAACAAAGGTATACACAAAAAGCATAGAAAAACACAATATTTTTATGGTTTAAAGATAATGGCATCCAATCCAACAAACTTCCTTCAAATTCCTCCCAAAAAAAAGTATACACAAAAAGCATAAAAAAACACAATATTTTTATGGTTTAAAAATAATGGCATCCAATCCAACAAACTTCCTTCAAATTCCTAAAAATAAAAATAAAAATATATGCCTTGGCTTATTGGCAAGGCGCACCAAAAACATGTCGAATGCCCTTGCTCATAGACTAGGTGCACCGCAGACCTTGACAGCTCACATTAGTTGGTCAAACCAAGAGAAGCTTAAAAGGAAACTTGACAAGGGAAGGGGAAGAGGGTTGTCGCGGGCAACCTTATCCGCAGACATGCACTACACATGACGTACAGAGTGGCAAGATTAATTGACTGGCTTATATATTATACTTGGGCATACTTGGATAGGCACACCTGGTTGGGTGCATGTCAGCTGGGAGCACTTAACACTACTTTCTATTAGTTGTTTATTAGTAGATTATATCTTTTAATGATAATGAAATTATCTCATTATTATAGTAAATATTATTTGGTTTGAACTTTTTTTTTCTTTTTTCTTTTAAGGTAGTAAATCCTATTATATCATAATTTATTGAAGATAATTATTACTAGTTACTATTTACAAATGGAGAATAATTCATCACTATTATTTAAGGAAATCCACATCACTTGCAATCATCACTAGTTACACTACAATTATTATTAGTTACTATTCATGAAATGTAGACTAACTTATCACTGTTATTCAAGAAAATCCAGGTCACTTGCAATCATCACTAGTTACATTGATTCATGACTATTATTCAAGGAAATCCATGTCACCTAAAACCATCTGTTGGTGGTTGGTAAAAGGGCCGATTTCCAAAAAATATGAACTCTTAGACAATTAAAAGTAGTTTTAGGTCTTAATTTTAGATTTTAATTCAGGACCAAATACAAATCGTTTTAACCTAATAGTAATTGCAAGAAAACCAATACCCATTGTGATCATTTTCACAGTTCCTCCTCATAATATTATTTGTAATTCTGAAAATACACTATGTATGAAGTTTTGTTTTTGAAAAAGAACACTCCACCCATCATCCATCATTAAGGACTGTTTACTTGTTATATATTAGATATTTGACGATTTTCTTTGGACTTGGAATGTTTTATAAAGGTGAAATGTTTCATAAAGATGGTATAAGAAGGATTGTGGTGACATCTCTATGGCAGATGCTCAAATAAAATGAGTTATCAGAATTTGTCCTTTATCTATGTTTTTCCATACTTATTACAGAGATTACTTACCGGGAAACCTACCTTGCAATGTCTGATTTCAGTTTTTTCGTCAAAGGTCAAAGTGAAGTCGCAGGGCTCAAAGAAAAGGCCGCTGAGAAACCTGACAGTAGCAGAGGCGTTGATGATATTTGTCCAGAGCATGGCTTTGTCAGGCAGAATGGTAGATTCTCCAATCGCAAATCTAGTCCCATTTGTTTATTCAGATCCAAATATAGATGCAGTTTTAGCATAACTTGTTCCATAAGCGTTTCATCGGTGAATATGCATGTTGATCCACCCATTGTTGATGTTGCTCCTTCCTCTATAGATGGAATTGAATCCACTGCATCTGCATTTTTAGGAACTGTTGCTAGGTCAATTACTAAATCAATGGGTGAAGCTTCGACTGGATCAATTGTGAATGGAATTTGAACTTTTAATTGGGTTATGCTTTTGGATTTTCCACTGGGTGTGGAACTTGATTTGGCTAGACTGCCAATGGTGCTGCTACTTTAATAGCCTTTGCCTCGGCTGACCTTACTTCTGCTTCTGGATCTCCTTCAGTTTCGTCTCATTTGACTCCTGTCAGTGATTCTCGAGAACATTCTCCTCTTGTTGAAGAGAACGGTTGTCATTCCTTGACAGGAGATGCAGCAATGGAACAGATAGGCGAAGCTGGGTTCATAAGGGGTAGTCTGGATCTTGATATACTGTTAGGGTTTAAGGGTATTACTAAGTCATTAGCCAAGGTAAAGAGGCCTCAAAAGGTCCTGAAGAGGAAGGACTCAAGGACGTGTCTCGTTGATGGGTGCCCGTGCGGGTGGGGTAGGTACTTCAGTATGTCGGTAAAACCCTAATTGGTAAGTTTCCAGGACGATATTTCAATGGATATTTAGAATGGGGTGGATACAAAGCAATTGGACCCCTGGAATCGGCTATGATGATCCTATTTTTCACATCATGACACACGGATGGATAGGCTTCTTTTTTTCGTTTAGAGGAAGAATGCAAAACTGATTTTGGGAGGCAAGTGATCTTTTTTTCGTTTAGAGGAAGAATGCAAAACTGATTTTGGCAGGCAAGTGAGGCAAGTGATTTGAGGGAAATGCATTTCTTTTTTGAAGCTTTGGCATATTTGTTGCAACTCGGTTTCATAGAATTTTCCTATTTGGAGCCTTGGCATACTTGTTGCAATCGGTTTCATAGAGTTTTCCTATTTGGGTTAAATTTTGGGGGCTACTCAATGAGCTATGGAATAAAATATTTGCACTTCCTTTCATCCTTGAGAGTAAGGTGATTTTTAACGGGGCGGGGGGGTTGAATTTTTTACATTAAACGAGTAGTCTAGGGCTCCAATGCTAGGGTAGATAGTGAGTGGGTAGATAGACTCATTGACTATTTTAACTTTCATATTGAAGCAACAGGTCTCGTGGATGTTGAGCCTGTCTCCATAGGCCATACTTGGCGGAATAATAGGTCAGGTCTGGAAGGGGTATCTAAAAGAATTGATCGATTCTTGGTTTCAGAATCAATTCTCTAAGGGGTGGACAAGTACAGGTCCTCGATTGACTCTAATAGATGTTCTGATCACAATCCCATTTTTTTGGAACTTGAGTTTGATAACCATAACTTGGTGCTCCTTTCAAATATAACCTTGGTTGGCTTGAGGAAGAAGAGTCTCAATTGTTGGTGAAGGAAAATTGGGTATCATATGACCCAAACCTAGGTTCCTCTGCCTATGAACAATTTGCATATTCATTAGAGAAAGTGGAGGAAGTGGCACTTTGGTCGAGGGAAAGATATAAGCACAGAGATAGGTTGTTTCAAGAGTTGGAAAATGAGATTAAAGAACTATTTAATGGAGATTAAAGGGACTGGAATTAAGAAAGATGAGACTCTTAAGGGACAAAGAAATGGATTGGAGAATGAAAAGTAGGGCTACGTGGTTGGAGTTAGGGGATCATAATATAAGGTATTTTCATAAATTTGGTAGTCATAGGAAAAGTGTAAATACAATTTGGAAAATGAGGAATGACTGGGGAAACATGGTAAGAAGTTTCCATGGGCTCGCAAATCTAGGGGTCAAACACTTTGAGCAAGTTTACAAGTGGTCAAAGGCACCAAATATTGTAGAGATTATTAAAAGTGACCTCTTACTTTCCTAACTTAGTTACACAGGAGGACAATGTACAAATGTATGAGGAAGTAACAAAGGATGAGCTGAGCATTGTTCTTGACGGATGGATGGTAGGATTATATATGGGTTTTTTCGATATTCTTGGTGAGGACCTTCTTAGGGTGGTGTAGGAAGTGAGAATTACAGGTAGGGTCCCTCAGTCATTTAACTCTCACTCATCCCTAAGGTTGATTGACTAGCAACTTATGATGAACTCACTATGGCAACCAATTTCCTTGTGTAACTATGTATAAGATATGTTCAAAGGTCTTGGTGGTTAGATTGAAGAAGTTACTATCCAAAGTTATCTCACCACAGTAGTTTGGGCTTCTGGAGGGTCGTCAAATACATGAATAACTTGGATAAACACAAGAAGGTTTGCACTCAATCAAATCCAAACATCTGCGAGCGATGGTGATTACATTGGATTTATCTAACGCTTATGACATGGTTTGTTGGCTTGATTTGCGATTGTTATTAATCCATATTGGGTTTAACTTGTGAATGGTAAACTAGTTCATGGGATATGTAACTTCAATGAATTATGTTGTTCTAATCAATGGATTAGCCTCTTCTTTCTTCAAACCTTCTAGAGGCTTAAGACAAGGATGCCCATTGTCTCCTTGTTTCTGCTAGGGGAAAAGGGTTTGAATAGATCCATAATAACAATTAATGGGAGCAAGAGTAGAATCAAAGTTGGAGGAAATGAATTTTTAACCCACTTATTGTTTGTGGATGATGTTCTTTTGTTTTCAATGACTTTGTGGCAGAGGGGAGAAAATATAAGGAACTACTGCAATTATATAGCAAAGCAACTGGTATGGAGATTAATATCCATGAGTCAACTATTATTTTTAATAATATTGAAGAGGTTTTCAGGGACTTTTTTCCTTACAAGGTTTTGGAGGTTCAGGATGGTTCAAAATATCTTGGTTTGACTATTAAACCAAATGATTATGGAATTGGTGATTAGCGGTGGTTGCTATCAAAGATTGAAAAAAAATAAAATTTCTAGTACAATAGGTGGCTATATCAGGGAGGTAGATTGTCAAATTAGTTTTAGAGGCCATACCTATATATCGACATTCCTTAGCGCATATTCCCAAAGGCATCTTGGAGAACATTAGGAAGATTTGCTTCAATGTCTGAGAACACTTGGCAAAATGACAAACTATTGCCCATCCTAGGGATGAAGTGGGGATGGGGTTTAAAGAACATTCATGTGTTTGGTATTTCATTGGCTGCAAAAACATTGTGGAATCCAATCACAAAGGAGAGTCTATGGAAGAGGATTGTAGTTCAGAAATATATTGCTCCTAGTTCAATCTTGGATTAGATTTCAAGTCATAGGAAAAGTATAAAAAATGTTTCAATTATTGGAAGGAACTTGTTCTATCATTTCCTATAATTGGTTCATATTTAGCTTGGAAAGTAGGGAATGGTACACACATTAGGATTAGAACAAATGCTATTATGGGTTGTGGGAATGGGGTTTTTCTTCTAGAATGTCTGATTAATCAACGACAAGACGTGGGTCGATGCTTATTAAGTCAGGTAGGAGACCCCACAACCATTGACATTTGGCATCAAGGTTGGTTGACAACTCCTGATTTAGGGTAAATGGGCGAAGATAGCAATACATGGAATATGGACATCCAATAATTGAGGAGGGATGATATCAGACTTTGAGATGAATCACATGTTCTAGTGCAAGTTAAGAACAAGGTGGGAGGAAACTAGACTACTAGGTTGGGATACAAAGCTCTTCAACTAAATGAAAATTAGGGAAAAGAATGACAATGGACCAAAATATAGAAGAATAGGGCACAAATGAAAACTAGAATATTTATGTCACTTTCCATTAACAACATAGTTCTCACATGGGAAATTCTTCAAAAGAGGAATAATATGGGCCCTAGTATTTGTATTTTGTGTAAGCAGGATGTGAAGACTACAACACATCTTTTTGTGGATTGTGCTTACTCAAAACAACTTTGGAGGGATATGGGTCAATGGATAAGTAAGAGAGATATCTAGGAAGGGCCAAATATAGTTTCATGCTTAAAGGAGTGGTATCACAAAGATGATTTAAAGAACTTGAGAGTTGTTCCCTACCGTTCCTTACTATTTGAGTTAAGGATTATGCCAACATTTTAGGTTTCGATGTAGGTGTGTACTATTTATAATCATTGTAAATTGGTTTAGAAGATTGGCATGGTCAAGCAACTTGGGAATTTAATGGTCAATAGGTAAGTTCCTTAGCGAATTTTTGATAAAGCTAGCCAAGGTGAGGCTTCTGTTTGCAACCTGGGAGGTATATTGTATCTATCTGACATCCATTTTATTCAATTTAAGGCTAATATAGGTAAGGGCACTAATAATTACGGTGAATTCATAGCATTAAGGTCATTATTGATGATAGCTTTGAATCAGGGCATCCATCATCTTTAGGTATTTGGGGACTGTTGATAGGCGAGAAATTCCCTTTATCAACTAAGGGATAGCTACCCGATCGCAGGTCCCAATTAGACCCGCTTTCGTTTGGAATGGTAACTTCCAACTAATATGTGGACTCAGTTTGCCACTAAAGAAAGTTGCTCCTGATTTGGAGACTTAGTTGTTTAAAATCTCTAACTTCCTATATGCATTTCTATTCTAATATATAACATAAATAAAACTAATCTATCTATTCTATCTTGGCTGAGAGCAACACTTAAAATATAAGATGCAAAACTAAATGATTCATTACTAAGAAAGGAAATAGTTAATTATTTTCAATAATGATTAAGCACATATGAATGTTGTAACTTATAGGAGATTACAAAAATCATATCCACATCCAATCGTAATCAATGAAAAGATATAAGATGTAATTGACCCGACCCCCTAAGTACCTTTTAAGGGATGGAGCATTAGATTTTTTTTTGTTTTCTCAACTATCTCAAGACCTTTTCCCAAGCATACCATTTTCCTCTACTCGTTGAGGACTTTCCAATGACTATAACCATGCTCAATTATGAGCTCATGATCAAAAGTTATAGCCTCTCATAGTTTTCTGGACTTTCCTGGTTAAAGTCCACCTCACTGCCACGTGGCATCCACATGGCACCTTGTCACTCATTCCATCTTACGTTGGTGATGTCTTTTGGCGCGTGAGTTAAAGACCAACTCCCAATAGTTTACATGATGTGTGGATGTGACCTGTGAGTTAAAGACCAACTCCCAATAGTTCACACGATGTGTGGATGTGACCTGTGAGTTCTACATTGGATATTTCACCTTATCACTCCGTCGATCAACGATTGTCGTTAGCTCTGACATCCATCGTCGTCGGAGATCACTCCATCATCGTCGACATTTCTTGGTCGAATGTGACCATGCCAATCTCCAACATTTCCGACAATGACGACGCGTCTGGATCCAACGATTCAGATCACTTCGTCAAATCTCCGACGAGATCAATGACTTTCATCGTTTTCCCTTACCAAACCCTCCTCAACCAACCGACAGTTGACACCTGTCGTACTAAGGACACTTTGGCTGCCTTGTTGGGATACCACGTCATCCTGATGTCATCATTCCCATTCCTCGTTATAATGGACACCCAATATGATCTACAACTGAGATTGAACATGGGTACCTAAGGGTCTTAAGGCTCAATGGGACCCGCATTCTTCCAGTGGTCAATCAACTCATAACACGCGTCATCTGCGTGACATGCTAGCGACCACGCTAGCCATCCCCGCCACCTCGACCATCAAGTTTCCACCATGGACCTACCACTTGGCTATACATGTGGCACTCATACCGTATCACGAACCCTCATCTCAAAGGCCCCAAACACCATGACATGTGTCACAACCAACACTTGACATGTGGACTGTCGAGCATATACACTTCATCACAAAGAACGAGAGTTCATCCACCTCGGTGATGACACGTATCGACTTCTCATTGGTCCGACTTTGTCATCCGATGTCATCCTCCTTTCAATTTCTTACCAAGCGAACATAGGAGCTTGCTACGAATCGACGACTGAGGGTCAATCTAGCCCTTACACCGATCAATGACTACGATTTCTCCTCGGAGCCTTCTCATCAGAGTACCTTAACCAAGGCTACTCTGATGGCCCTGATACGATCGACGATTCAGATCCTACGAGTCATCCTTTGAATGATCAATGATTATATTCCTCTCTCGGAGTTCCTCTTTTCGAAGTGTGTCCTCTTAGGGACACTCTGAATAGTGCCTCTCTGAAGAATGGCCGAGATGTCTCAACCCTTCAAATCTAACGGCTAAGGTTTAAGGTTGAGATTTGAGGGCCTTCATGCCCTACAAGCCCCTTTTTTGCCCCGTTAGCCAATTATATAATGACATGTGTCCACTCCTGTGACACGCAAGCAGTGGCATTGGCACCCCACGTTAGCATGACATCATCGTGACATTACTCACCCTTTTACCTTGTTTCTAATAAGACCATGATGATCTACGACTGAGACCATTCCTAGGCTGTCCACCGATGGATGACACAGATTGTCCCTCAGACTTTCCCATCAGAGTGCCTCCACTCTGAGTCCCCTGGCAACTCCGACGACACTCATAACGATTGATTTAACGGTCTAGGTTCTACTGTAGCTACCCTCCGATGGATCAATGGTTCTCATTGAATTGAAGTACATCTTTCTCAACAAGTATAGCCTACTCCTGTCTCTTATACACATATAACGATTGATTTAACGGTCTAGGTTCTACTGTAGCTACCCTCCGATGGATCAATGGTTCTCATTGAATTGAAGTACATCTTTCTCAGCAAGTATAGCCTACTCCGACGAAGGGCCATGATTTACTTGTACGTTAGATCGACGACTACGATTCTTTTTGGCTCAAAACACATGTTTTATGCAAGTTAATAATCCGAAATTCAAGACATATCCAGTTGTAGGGATCCCTCAGGAGTTTCTTCACTCGTTTAACAGTTCGATTTGGGGAATTCTCCGTTTAAGGTTCCTCCAAGATAATTCCTTAGTTTACATGTATGTTTTCTTTTCATAGACAACATATTGCCGTAGAGTACCTACTGTGCACACATGAAGTACGAGTACACATTTATTTTCTTTATTTTAGAGCGATATAGAGTGCTCATATTCGGATTTGCAAAGAAAATTTCTTCCCATATAGATCTATGTTTACATTAGTACAAAGGCTGCAAATGCAATAAACTATCTGTCCAATAAACATGCTTACTCAACGTAATAGACATTGCAGATAATGCAGGGATTCATTTTAGATATACATACATATCTATCCATGAAGCATCCACAAGAAGCAACCATTCATATTGTCCTGACATTACTCAAGTGCACATGCTTGCAATAAGAACAACCAATCCATTCATCAAACAAACTTACACATCCACGAATACAATCACAGGCACGAGTCTATTCATCAAACAAACTTACACATCCATGAATACAATTACATGCCATTCTATTCATTTTTCTTAACACATAGAGCATAAGGGTTACTTATCTGTTACAATTGGTGACCGACCAACTCACCATGGGTGTTCGCCTTTCCACCCAACCATAGGTGTTGCGTGCTCTGTAAATTCAACAACAAGCCACCCTCGTGCCAAGCCATGATACCACCAAGGAAAATCTCTCTCAAGTTCTATAGTAGTTTGGGATGTGAAGGTTACCCTCCCTCACACCACTCCGGGAAAGGATTTCCTCACACCCATCTGGCTCAGACCTCAACAAGGTTTGTTAGATACCTTCCTAGTGTCAAGCTCACAACCTTCTCAGCACAGGCCGGGTTCTCTAGACTCTCCACCCAAATTCCATAGCTCAAGCTCTTTTTCCTTTACTATGTTTTTACAAAGTCCTCCCCCTACCTCTGGGATCCGAACTGCCCTCAGAGTTCTCACCTGGAATTTTATTTATTTATTTATATTATGTCTGCCTTCATTCATTCTATTGCATGTTTCTCTCCCCTCGAATGTTCTCAAATTGTACCCTTCCTTCTGTCAGAAGGAACCTGTGGGTTCAATCTGGGGCTATGGAAAATGGTACCCTATTATACCTAGGGTTGATAGTTTCAACTGTCCTAACCTGATCTCCCATACCTGTATTTATTTGGGGTAGTTGGTTGTCCAACTACCATCCTTCCTCATTAACTGGTTTGCCTTGAAATCATGGCTGAGGAAGATAATCTGAATATCAAGTATTATCGACAAAGAGGTTTGGGTCGTCTTTAGCATGATGAACCCCTCTCTAAGTTTCCTCACTTTTTCCTCTAGTGGTATCATGGCCAGTACTTCAAGGCTTCACCCCACAATCAGTTGGTTGGAATTTTAAATCAAACAATAATATATTTACAATGTTCTTATGCCATTACATGGAAAACATAATTGATGATTAATTACACATATTCATAGGTTTAGAAAGGGGGGTGTTACATAAGATGACTGAATTCAAGTTAATGCAAATAGTTTCAAATACAATAATCAAATTACCATAAACCATCCATAGAGTGGTAAAACAATAGTCTCATCACCACAATTGGGAATGCCTTTTCATTAATCACCAACCAAGGGTAAAATATATAAAATCATATATAATACATAATAATACATTAATAAGCTATTAGAAGGAGTTCATAAAGCTTAATTAACTTGTAAACACAAATACATCAATTGCTAACAATACAAATAATTACTTTGATAACAAAAGTGCATTCTCATATCCAATATGCAATCAATTCACAAATTTAACCGAGTTATGGAAATAAGTTTCACATTAACCTGAATCCTAGGCTAGTCATGGTTTTCCAACATAAGCTTGAAGTCCTGGTTTTCCCTCCACACACCCTTGATGGAGATGGAAAGGACAAGTGGTGAGGGACGCAAGTCCCGAGCTTGTCTTCATGATGACTGCATTAGCACTCCATCCGAGGGAGTTTGAATATAATATTGAAGACCCAATATTTTGGATAATTTATGTTTGAATAGATAGATGATTGTGTGATCGTATTTATGTGAGTTATGCGAAATAAGTTTCACATTAACTTGAAATTTAACCGAGTTATGGAAATTTAACCTGAATTCACAAAGTATCAGGCTAGTCATGGTTTTCCAACATAAGCTTGAAGTCCTAGTTTTTGTTTTGTTTCTATTCTTATGGCCTATAGTCAGTTTACTTTTTAAGCCTTGTAAACAACATATGCAACATTTTTTCCCCACGGGGGATGCTCACATTTTGATTCAGGATGAGGCTTGGGTTGGTTTCCAGTCTTGGCGACCCAAGCCCCAACGAACTTTGCATATAATTTCTATGACTTTATGAAGGTGATACAATTTCTAACTTATGAAAAAGAAATATTATATCCAAACTGATAAAAATAACCAGTCCGGGTACAAAGTTTCCAACCCTTTGCTTCTAATATGAGATTACATTATATAACATTCAAGATCTAAAACTATGGGCTATTTCCTTATTTTTCTCAACTAATTTTGAAAATAGAAAATCGGTTTCTCATTTATCTGCTTGAGGAACGATATTTTCTTCGTTGGTGTTGGACGTTGTGCTGACATTTCCTTCTAGTTTTTTAACATATGATTGTCATAAAGCAAACTTTTTTACCATTTGCGAAATAAGAGGTGGATGTGGAATATCCATATTTAATTCACAATGATAAAGATTGTTAGTGATATTTACATTCTCTTCTTTGGACTTCAAGAGGAATGAATCAATTGATTTCAAACATTTTGTAGGCTGGGAAATAAATTCTTTAACTGCATCAATATTCCACAAGTCAAGCTGAGTGACACATGTCTCCTTTTGTTTCTTAACATATTTAAGAAAAGTTGGTAGTGGAACTGTTTGACCCAAAAACTTAACATGAAGCATATCATAGTCTTTAGTGACGTCTAAAGTTGAATCCCATAGATATGAACAATTCTTATTGCTTTTATTGATTATATCTTGTGAAACAACACAATTGTTAAACCTAACATCTAATGAAGCTTGAATTTGAATATATTCTTCATCAATCATTCTTGAAACACTTTTAGGAACACTCTTATTCTTTGCTTCCCACATTTTATTTTTATCAAAATATTCTTGACCATTCTTCTACTCCTTTGATTGCATTTGAACTCTGTCAACAAACTTAAGCAACTTATCATGTTGTTTCTTAATTTCATTTAATTTACCATAAAATAGCTATTGAAGATCAACAAATTAGGCATTAATAACAACAACACATGCTTTAAGGAATTCTACATTACCCGGTTTCTCCTTCAATTCCTCAATTTTGCTTTAAGGAATTCTACATTACCCGGTTTCTCCTTCAATTCCTCAATTTGGGCCTCTAAGGAATTGATTTGTTCTTGATATTTGGTAGAAATTTCCTTTTGTTCTTTTTGAAGAACAATTAATTGCTTGGAATGTTCTTCTTTGATAACAAATACTTCGATTTGCGGAGATCATTAACTGTTGCAACATATGTTCTATTTTCTTCAATGAGCTAACTTATTTGACGTTGATGCTTTTCAACCAACAAAGATTCCTGAGTTTTCAACTTCTCTTGTAGCTCTACAACTTGTTTCTTTTCTTTTTTTAAATTTGTAGTGAGTTTACCAACTGACCATTTATTGGCATCAACAAATTCTCCCACAACATCAATTGTTTCCTCAACAAATTCTTCATCATTTAAATGTGTTTTATTCCAAATCAACACCTGTTCTTGTGGATGTTCTTCATTTTTCTCTTTTTTTCTTTCCTTTTAACAATGATTTTCTTTTTTCTACTAAAAGTATAATTACTAAGGCACAACAATTTCTTCCACTGGTTCAAAACTATCCAAATCTAATGTTGTAGACATTGACTTTCCATGAAGAGCAATGATTGGTGTAGTATCAATTGTTGAAAAAGATGTGATAGTTGTTGAAGTTGTATGCCCAACACTTTGATCAGGATCATTTTCTTTGATTTCTTCAATAGACTTTGAAGGAGTTTGCAATCCCGTGTTTTCCTGAATACCATCAGATGGGTCTTCTCTTCCCTTATCATGTTCACTTTTGTCTAATCCTTTTGTATTATTTGGTTGACCATTAATGACTTGCCAATCAATCTGAATATTTTGAGTAGGATTGTCCTTGTTTTGTTCTGATTTTGATTGAACACTCTTAGATGGCTCACCTTTTAACTGTGTACTACCTTGCATTTCACTTTTCTCCTTTAAAAGATCATTTTTCCTATTGAGATGGAAGGCTAAGAATTCATACACTTTTGGACTATCTTTAATCTCTTCAATAATTTTGATCACTTCTTGATAACTCTGAGGCCTTTGAAAAATAATATCAAATGACAAATATTCATGAACATACACTTTAACATTCTTTATCATACTACAATGTTTTTTAACAAGACCTTTTGGGTCACGCCTCTTGAAGTTCCACACGCTAGCCAAATGATTTGAAGCTTCTTTTCTTCCTTCAATGTATGCTTGTCATTTAATAAAGAATATATTCCTAATGAAACAAGAAAATAAGGCCATTGTTTCTTTTGATTTTTAGATAAATAAGCAACAATATCCATAACCATTGTTTGATATTGATGCAGGAGCATCGCTATCAAATCAAAGCAAAGCAGACATGGAAGCGAAGTCGACACATCAACGCATTGAAAGAGCCAAACCGACTCTTAACCATCTTGGTAGCGGTGTGGAGATTTTTTGAATCTCTCGTCAATTAATTAGATATATGTAAAGTCAGGCCACCGTTTTGAACTGAAGGATCATTGTAAATCCTTACACGACTGTAATATATCACAGGTTTAGGATATTAGCCCGTATTAGTCATTAGGTTGCATTAATTAAGCTGAGTAGGTAACTGCTTGAGTAGAGTGTGATAGAATTTAGATAGGAGGAAGAAGAGCGAGGAAGCTCTGAGTCCTTAGACACGTTTTCATATGATTTGTAAAAGACATAAATTGTAATCATGTATTTATTTATGAAATGAATAGAACAAAGAAAATTTATCCAATTATACAGTGTTGATATTGTTTTACAGTTTTACTGTTGTTATGTGTTTTGTGGATGTATGATGTTCATGGTGAAGGAATGAATTTATGAAGAATTGAATAAGTTTCAAGTGTTTTCTCTTTTGTAAGTTATGCAAGGAGTGCATACTGAACGTAAGGAGTGTGCGTGAGAGAGTCTTTTTCGACTCGAAGCTCAGAATAGATAGCGTGGAACTTTTGTATGTAGAGTATGCATATTAAGTGCAAGGAGTACGTATGCAAAGTCTTTGAATTCGAGAAATAACTCAGGTTTTTCTCGCAAGAAAGTGCAGAGGTCGGTTGCAAGGAGTGCACAGGACCGGGAATCGACTAAGTGTCGAAGAAATATTTCAGAAGAAGAATTTGCGAAGGTTGGGCAAGGTGAAGGGTGAAGATCTATCCAAGAGGAGCCAAATTATTTCAGACTGTTGGATTTAGGAAAAGTGCACGAGCTTTAAACTTTGTGTATACATAGGAGGAGAGATCGCCGAAGACCAAAGGAGATATGGACTGTCTAATCCAGAAGGATACGTGGTGATAGATTATGAACTCTGGAGAAATCACTTCGAGATTTTCAGATTGAGACTTGAAACTCCCGAAGCTCGGGGAGCCAGAGGGACGAAATAAACGTCGACCGTTGGATAGTTTGAAGTAAATTATATCCATTCGATTTAGAAGGACACGCAACAAGAATACATGCATTTCAGAGGAAAGAAAAGGTTGAATGTTGAAACTCCTGAAGTCCAAATTACAAAATAAATCACAGCTGTTGATTTAGAAGGGTTAAATCTGATCCGTAGATTTGGAAAGGAGAAGAAAATCTGATCCGTAGATTTGGAAAGGAGAAGAGAGTTGTTTTCCAATTTCCCGAACCGCGGAGTCTCGATTTGCGAAGAGTTGATCTGGACCGTTGAAAAACATAAAGTTGTGGACTGTTGATCTGAGGCAAGTGGGGTTCGGAAGTTTGGACATCAGAAGAAGAAAGGAGAACTAATTCATGAGTTCGCGAAGTGCGAAGTCCCATAGCGCTCAGAAGCTGGGCCCCAGGTCACAGCCGGAGGTCATATGCGGGAAGGAGCTAACAGAGGAGGAGCTAATGCCTGAACACTAATCGCCTGGTAGTGCGAAGGGAGAGGTTAAGAGTGTCATAGAAATTGCACCGAAGGACCGAAGATACCTGTGGTTATTTACAAATGAGACCATTAAGGTTTCAGAGAGCTAATTC
>CBVK0101168727.1:0-12906 GCA_900067695.1 Picea abies
AAACTGCTAAAAATAGTAAATTGCCAAAATTGCCAGAAAATTGTTTTGAGTGAGTTGGAAAAGGTGGGTGGCCACCAATATCCACCTATATTACTGAAAGCGGGGAGAAGGGTAAAAGGATAAGAGCACTAGAAGAAGAATTCCAACGCACTAAAAATGACAAGGAAAACTTCAAAGAGTTCAATATATGTGCAGAGGGAGTTAGGATAGAACTCCACAATATGGCAAGGGATATGTACGCAAATCTACAGGTTTTCCAGCATATAGCTGCCCAGATTATGGCTCAACACAACAGAGCCCAGAACAAGAACATAGAGTTTGATGCAATCATAGAAGGTCTGAATGAGATGCATCAATATATTATAGAAAATCCTGACACTCTACTAGAATTTTCATGCATAACGAAGTGGGAGAGGAAGCTCAAGTACACTGCACTTGACAACTGTCAGTAAGTTGGGGAAAATTGAGAAGGAGATGAGGAACTCACTCTCAATATGCACCCAGCTCCACAAAGCAGCATGCATTCCGGCTCACAAAATCCATCTTCCCCGGATCAAAGAGTTGGGTAAGCTAATGAGCGATGAACAGAGTTTCTCATAAGTAGAACATAATATGAAGCAAATACAAATAGACACTAGATTTTCGACCAAAGTGACAATGGATTTGATGAATAATAATCTTGTGAAACCAACAAAGCCCAGAGTATGATCCAGACCTTCATGGCTAACTTAAACAGAGATATGAAGACCCTCTCACAAAGTGAAACAACTCATGAGGTCACTTTGGAATCATCACTCTTTTGCATAATTGTTTCTATTTCGGGACATCATGAAGTTTGGGAAGCCTACTTAAGGGATACAAACAAATAAGGGGGGCATATAATGAAATTCGAAATTATTCTCGACCATCCATTCCTTGTATTTTTTTTTATCATAATTACACATTTTGTATCTATTGTAACCTATGTAAAGAAAGTTGAAAGGGAATATGAAAAGACATGTAATTGATTCTTGTAGAACTCAAGAACCCTTAATAGGTAACTATAAAATAAGAAAGAGACCCACTTTGAAAGGCTCTTCAACTTTGTAATTTTGGAGAACTATTTTTCTGAGAATAATATTGAGAATCCCTTAAGACCAATTTGATTGAGAGAAATATTTGTTTTCTGATGGTTCTTTGCTTTGGACTATTTCAAGTGAATGCTAGGATGTCTGGAAGCACTGTAAGGATTTCATTGCACATATAAAATTTTCTTTTGTAAACTTAAAATTTATTCAACTGTTGTCTTTGTCTTTTATTAATTGTTTGATATGATGACCAAGTTTATGTATACGAGTGTATAGCTTAGAATTATTCGGTTATTCCTCTGTACACGTATGTTATTAATCTTTATTTATCTCTTAACATCTATTTGAAATAAATTTAATGCGGTGATTACTAACATCTTGATATGTTCATTGGTTACCCTTAGTTTCTCCTATCTAGGATAAGATAGAATAGATTTTCTTTTCGCTAGTTTAGTTTGCATCTACATGCATACCCCTATATTAAACCAATCATTTACCCCCCAATATAGTAATGGTAGCTAGGCCAGAATCCGATTGGGTCTCCTAATCCAAACAATGTGAAGTCTAGTTGGGATCTCGTACCAGGGAAGACCCATTTCTGTTGAAGGGCATTATGTTCGCGTCAACACACATAAAACAAACAAACTAAACAAATTACCTAACCCATAATTTCATCAATTATAAAGGTGATTATCAAACCAAACCGATTTTTTTTTAAAACATCATTATGTGTTTCATTTTTCTCAATATTGTTAGAAATACGTTTAGAAAACAAGGGAATCTATAAAGGGTAGAAAGTCCCTGCCAATTGTGACAGAGGAAATCTATTAGATGCATACAACTTTTTGAATCAATGTAACAATTCTTGATGGCATTCTAGTACGATGACATTTGTACTATGTATTACGATATTTGAGTTTCAATTAAGTTATTATTAAATGCAACAAATTGGTACTGGTCTTTTATTACTCACTTCTTCTACCATCATGTCATCACATTGTGAGTCACAATCATTGAATTGGCCTCCCTTAAGAAATGATTCAATTTGTGTTGTCTAAACCATTCATTAATTATAGTCAGACTTTGTTTTCCTCGAAATTGCATTCATTTCTCTCTTCATTAGTTAGATGACCTCATTCCTAGGGGTGGTAGGTGTAGGGGGGTTCCTCATTGACCCCATAGGGAACCAAGAAAGTGAATATCCCTGGGGGTTAAGCAGTTCCAAAAACAAAGAGGCAGAAGTCTAGGTTGTCTTTAATGATTACAAAGAGCAAAGGTTCATGGAACCAATAATCCAAGGGTTGTCAAAGACTCATCAATTGTAACAAGATACCATTGCAATCTCTCAATTCCAAAATCAATTGTACGAAGGAGGAAAATTCAAAGACCCTTGAATGTGGCTTCGAAGTTTGAATCCATCTCTTTTTTCCAAGTTCTACAATCTCTTATCAAGATAGTAGACCAACTTTCTAACCTTTCTTCTTTGCTTCTTCAAAACTAGATGAAGGCATAGTAAGTATAGGGAGGATCCAATTCACACATCCATCCCCCAAGTTAAATGTACATTAAATGCATGTGGAAATGAAGTACAAGCGTATAGGTTGGTGGGGAGGTCAGAACAAGACATTCAATATTCATTTCAAACCTCTACATATATGCTCAAATAAGGTAGCAACTAGTGTTAATATGAGGGAGATGAGAAGATGTAAAAAGGAATGTGGGTTTATTTATCCCTCATGGCTATTTTTTTCTCTAGTTTTATTTGTCGTAACCATCTTTGGAGGCCTTCCAAAATAGGGGGATAATGTTTGGCTTCAATGGATGCCCTTGTTCCCATAGTGCTTGAAGTGTTCTAGCACTTCCTATCCCTTGTAGTCTATTTCCTCACTGGGTTGGAGTCTCTTGGAACCAAGAGAAATAATATGGCCCTTTTGTTTTACCCCGTGGTTGCATTTTGGTCTAGCACTGATAATTTCTTATTGCATGAATAAGAGGTGTGCAATTTGTAAACTTGCAGAGATTCAGAGGCACATGCATGCATATGAAAAAGGGTTCACAAATGTGCAGAGGGATCTAAATAAGGAGGATATCATGTCGATTGAATAACATGCAAGCTAGGAGAAAAAGTTGCAAGTAAAGTCTCAAGAAAGGGCAAGGTACCGTGAAATTTTGGAAACTCAAATTCAATCTATTTGAGGCATGGAACAAACCATGAAATAATACATGCAAACCCAAAACTTTGCAATATGGAAATGAAGAAAAATATGGGTGAGATATTTGTCAGGATGGATAAGGTTGAAAGAATTTTGTATAATTTCAAGGGTGGATCTAGAAATGTTGTCCCTCCTCCAACAAGTGCGCCTTCAGAAATCCATGAAGATAAGCAAGGGTGCATGCAAAAATATGATACCCCTAAAGCAAACTCGACGACACACAATCGTAGGAAAAGAAGCATAGGAAACTCAACTAGATATTTTTAGGTTTAGAAAGGGCCCCTACATGGGTTGGATTTTTTTTTAACAAAAATGGTTGTTTTGATATTAGCAAAATGCTACAGCCTAACTGGATATCAGACTAATACATCGAGAGTTTCAAGACAAATGATGTTAATTTGCACTGAGACAACAAAATTTCCTTCCTATTTAGAACTTCTCTAACTATACTATTGTTCCTTTCCCGAAAAATTCTATGAGTGTAAATTTTTACATAAACACCAAGCAATAGTTCCACTTTGAAATACATATAAAACTAAATTAAAACCGCTTGAGTTCTATGTCCACAATATTCTAACTAGCAATATCCATGATTTGCTCTTGTCGGTTTTGTATTTATTTAGTATGATTATCTGCATTAGAACCTGTTGATAAAAGCTCCTAAACTTGGGGAATTTTTAGAAATACTTAACCTATGGCAATAACTCCATTTTCTCACCTTGATGTCCCTTATTCTTGGTTGCATGCCTCTTTAGCCAATGCTTCTACTTTGCAATTCAGAGTTCGCAAGACATGATAGGAATCAACCTTCTAAAATTTTGTCATTTCTCTTGCTATTCTCTGCATGTTTCAAGAAAATTTGTTATGTTCTTTTCTTGATTGTTTTTGGGTGGCTTCGATGATTAGTTCTAAATATCCTATCACCACAATTGTGGTGTATCTATTGGCATCAATTAACCTTAATTACCACATATATAATGCCAAAACTTATGCTTGATTATTGGTTGCTCTTCCTAAGGCCCGGGAAAAAGTATTTCTTGTGTTTCCTTCGGGGTCTATTATGATCGCCCCCCTGGCCTTTACATGGGCCATCTTTTTAATATCTCTTTCTTTACAAAATTTAGTGCAAATTTAGGATCTATTTTGCATAGTTTGTATGGAAATACACATGCCATTTTTGTCACTTATGTAGTAGAAACATAGGTAGCATAAAAGTATTTTTGCAATTACACCTAAAGTTTTTGATGAAAACTATGGACTTCCATCTATATTTTTGTATTGTAATGTTGGGCGATTCAACTACAACCTCATTTTAATAAAAATCACGCGTCGTTGTTTTAAAAAAAAAGTTAGATAACCTCATTAATGTCATTTTCCCTAGATGAAAAAAAAATAAAATTTAATTAATTATTTTAAAATAACAATGTTTCTACATTTTTAAATTAAAAAGTTCATAAACAATGAATATGAACAAATTTACTTTAAGTCTTTATTTTAACCAAAAAAATATGTTACAAGTGAAAATTAAAAATAACTACAATACTTTGAAAATATACCAATTTGAACAAATAAAATTAAATTTAAAAACAAAATTGAAAATTTGAAAAAATAATTAATTAAACATGTATTTGAAAATAATAATAATAAGTTTAAAATAAACTTTGAAAAAATCTTTCTTTGGTTTGGTGGGGCGAGGCCGAGGAAGTCGCTTGAGGCAACAAGTGAATAACCTGTGAATTCAAAGAGATAAGTTACTAACCTACCACCTCAAAAGACGACATCGCCCCATCCAACAACGAATTACTAATATGTCACCTCAACCAACAATGCAAGAGGGAGGAAAGGGGGAGGAGGGGAAATATGGTAATGCAAAACATCACCTCACCCCACACAACATGGTATTTTTTATATGTAAATTTTCACCAATTGGTTATTTTTTGGAAGCAGTAGATTACTAACCTACCGCCTGAATCAACTTCATTATAGGGAGGGAGAAAAGAGAGGGGGTTGATTTATGCTTAAAGAAACTAGTTATCAACTTGATACCTCAAGCTACAACATGAGAGGAAGGGAGGCGGGAGGCAGAAGGGGTGATTGGTTACTAACCTATCGCCTCAAGCAACAACATCAAAGGGAGGGAGGAGGGAGAGGGGAAGAGAGGTGAGAAGGGATTGGGACCAATTTCCACTTGAATAAATAATTATTAATCCACTTCCTCAATATACAACATGAGAGGAAGGGAAGGGGAAGGAGGAGGGGCGATCTCCAAAATCTCCCCTACCTCACCCCACTAATCCCAAATTCATTTTTTTTATTTTTTTTCAATTTCGTTGTGTTTTAAAAAATATTCAAATTATTTTAAAGGGAATGGGGTGGAGGAGAAAGAGTGGGTAGGGTGATACCTAACATTATCCTTGGGATCATTTTTTTGTTTTTATTTTTCCTAATTTTTTTAATCACATTTTTTTTATTGAAAATGTGTGATCTGGATTATTTTCGGAACGAAATGAAGGCAAAAAAATTACAATGAAATACTCATGAAAATTTCCAGAAACAAAGATATACAAAAATACTTGATTTCTATTAATGAAAAAATTGTAAAGAGATTGTAAAAATACAGAGTGCAAGACCCGCTAGAATGGTGACAACTTTATCTCTGAGAAGAGATGTGACGGCTACGCTCATTCGCAAGAAGATCATAACAATGAGGCTCTGAAGGCCTTTTTATGATAAACATGAATTTCAAAACCCTAGACATCCAAAAACCTAACCCTAGGAGATGAAACACCAAAAGTCATGTGGGCCTCGTTTGGGTAAGTTAGTACATTAACTTCTCAGGGTCGTAACTGTTGCATACGATATCCGTTTTAGGCACATGATAGCCCATTGGAAAGGTCTTTTCAAGAACTACACATTGTACCATCAAACTCTAACTCCATCTATATTTTGACTGTGACACGCCAAAAAAACATTATTTAGGGCCCCAAAGCGGCCCTGGAACTAGAAAAAGATGTGCTAACATGAAAACATATAAAATAATCAAATTGGATTAGGTGGGAGGCCACCAATATCTACTTGAAAGATGTGTAGGGCTTCAGACAACCTCAAAAGTGTAGAACCCACAATTACAAATAAATACAGAAGAATGTGTTGAACTAAAAACTAACAAGAGGAGCCAGTTGGAAGAGGTCGGTTGCCACCAATATCCACCTAGATCAATCCTCCCCCCTTAGAAAGCAATGGTCTCCATTGCATTGAGTGCCCAGGGAAGAGGGGAAATAGTATTTTGAATCTGAATCTTGGTGAGTTGTGTGCCTTGTTGGAGAATTTGTGTTGCTTGGTTTGTGGAAGACTGTCACAAACCTGTTGTTGGTGGGGTTGAATCTATTCCATCAACCTGTTGTCTCTAGTTTTGACAGGGCATTATGTAGGCACCATTGTAAGTGGAGAAACAATATCTTCTTTCTCTTTGACAACCTGTTTTTGTTGGATAGAAGGTGTTGAGGCTGCAGTGGTTGTAGCGGTATTTTGTGCATCCTTTGAACAAACTATGAAGATGATGAGTTTTGCAATATGAGAGATTACGTTGTGGCACTGTTTTGGAGGAGGAATAGTCGAAAATACCTCTGGTATCCTATAGAGATGACCTCCTAGAGTGATAATGACACTACGGGGTCTAGACTCATAGACATCATGATGTTTCCACATATATGGTTGGCCCAGAACAACATCATAGACATCAAGAGGGGAAACATCACACAATACCTCATCCTTGAAGGGATGGATGCCATAGGACAAGCGTCATTATTGGCTGACACGGAGATCTCGTCCCTGGTGATGCCACCCAATGTTGTATGGTTACGGGTGTGGTTTTGTTGACAAACCCAACTATTTGACAACCTTAGCTAAGATGAGGTTCTTGTGGCTGTCGTTATCAACAATGAAATGCAATGGGGTCCCCTTCACCCACATCTGTGAATGGAATAGGTGCTCCCCCTCTTCAGGATCTACTGGTTCTTTTGGTTGAATTTTTGTGGTCGCGCCAGTAGCAGTGGGGTCTATGTTGATGATCTGTTTGTTTTCAATATATTTTGGATCTGATTCTGAATCAGGGTCCAGCTCGTTGTCTTTGACCTCGGCCACTAATGGCTATTTCGAGCGACATTCATCAGTGGTGTTTCAAGGGATTTTTTGGAAGTCACACCACTTCCCAATGTCATTCTTCGTCTTTCCTTTACCCTTATTGTCTTGTGTCTTAGACTGTTTGTCTAGAGGTTGTTGGTTAGGGTTGTCTTTACCGTGCTTTGGTTGTTGCAGATTTGCAGACCCGAATTCCCATTTTTTCTGGTGCCTAAATTTCTGCTCGATTTTGACAGCATATCAATAGGCAACTCCCAATGATGAGATGTTTAGGAAATCCATTTCAGTTTGGATGTACCTATGCAGAACCCTACGATATTTCATAACCAGATGTCACTCAGAGTATTTGATACCTAGCTTGGTGCGCAAGGTATGGAAACTATTTGTGAACTTTGGCACTATTTGGCTCTTCTCTTGTCACAGTGTGGTCCATCTCATGTACTGGTCTTCGTAGTTATCATCAGGATAGTATTGTTCTTTGACCGCATCCACAAAAAAATCTCAAGTGGGCTCGACCCCATATATTCCAAGTTCTTCTGTGGAACTTTTCTCCCAGTAAGTTTCCCACCAATGTTTGACATGGGGGAGAGCCTTGAGGAGTGCGAAGGTGATATTTTCCTTGTCGGAAAAATTTTTAACATACAAATAACCTTCTAATAGATTTAACCATTTTTCTAGGACAGCTACATCTATCTGACCTTCAAATATGGGAATATCAAAATTAACTTGTACCTTGAAGGGAGAGGTTCCTCCAAAATGGTCACTTGATGAAGATGTGCATGTTGCTTTCAGCGGGCATTGAAGGATGTGTGCAAAATTCTCCATCATTTCGTCCCTCTGTCGCGGGAGAGCTTGCTCAAGCAATAGGTTAATTGAATATTATGCTCCACCATTTTTCTTTTTTTCCGCCATCGAGGGTTTATTGGGTGTGCGAGAGTGATTGTCCTTAAGAGAGACAAGCTCAAGACCCAACTGGCTATACTCAGACCTCGTCGGGGACATGCGTTGAAAAACGATCAAGAGCAGCCTGCTTTAATACCACTTATCTGGATTATTTTTGAAACGAAATGAAAGTAGAGATATTCCAAAGAAATACTCATGAAATTTTCTAGAAACAGAGAAATACAACAATACTTGATTTCTATTAATGAAAGAATTGTAAAAAGACTGTAAAAATATAGAGTGCAAGACTCGCTAGAATGGTGGCAGCTTTATCTCTAAGAAGAGATCTGACGGCTACGCTCATTTGCAAGAAGATTATTACAATGAGGCTTTGAAGGCCTTTTTATGATAAACATGAATGCCAAAACTTTAGACATCCAAAAATCTAACCCTAGGAGTTGAAGCACCAAAAGTCATGTGTACCTTGTTGGGGTAAGTTAGTACATTAACATCCCAGAGTCGTAACTTTTGCATACGATCTTTGTTTTAGGCGTGTGATAGCCCATTGGAAAGGTATTTTCGAGAACTACCCATTATGCTATCAAACTCCAACTACATCTACAGTTTGACTGTGGCAAGCCAAGAAAACATTGTTTAGAGCCCCAAAACGGCCCTGGAAGTACAAAAAGATGTACTGACATGAAAACTTCCAAAATAAACTAGTTGGAATAGGTGGACGACCAATAATATTCACGTGGATGTTGTGTAGGGATTTAGGATAGCCCCGTAAGTGCAAAACCCAAAATTACAAAGAAATGTCCCCAGTACACTGAAACGTGCTAAATTGAAAACTGTCAAGATGAGCTAGTTGGAATTTGGAACAGGTGGTTGGCCACCAATATCCACCTGGATCAATCCTCCCCCCTTAGGAAGCAATGGTTCAAGATGAGCTAGTTGGAATTTGGAACAGGTGGTTGGCCACCAATATCCACCTGGATCAATCCTCCCCCCTTAGGAAGCAATGGTATCCATTGCATTGAGTGCTCGTGGAAGAGGGGAAAGTGTTTTCTGAATCTGAATCTTGGTGAGTTGCGTGCCTTGTTGGAGAAGTTGCGTTGCTTAGTCTGTGGAAGGTTGTCATGAACATGTTGCTAGCAGGGTTGAATATGTTCCACCAACCTGTTATATCTGAGTTTGATGGGGCAGTGTGTAGGCACCATTATAGGTGAAGAAACAATATATGCTTTCCCTTTTGCAATCTGCTTCTGCTGGATATAAGGTGTTGAGGTTGTAGTGGTTGTAGTGGCGTTATGTGCATCCTTTGAATAGACTATGAAGAGGATGAATTTTGCAGTATGAGAGATTACCTTGTGGAACTATTTTGGTGGAACAATAGTCAGAACTATCTCTGGAATCCCATAGAGTTGATTCCCCGGAGTAATAATGACACTACAAGGTCAAGACTTATAAATAGCATGATTCTTCCACACATATGGTTGGCCCAAAACAACATCACAGACATCAAGAGGGGAAAAATGAGGCTTTGAAGGCCTTTTTATGATAAACATGAATGCCAAAACCCTATACATTCAAAAACCTAACCCTAGGAGATGAAACGCCAAAAGTCATGTGGACCATGTTTGGGTAAGCTAGTACATTAACTTCTCGGGGTCATAGCTTTTGCATATGATCTTCATTTTAGGTGCGTGATAACCCATTGGAAAGGTCTTTTCAAGAAATGTGCATTATGCAGACAAACTATAACTCAATCTACAGTTTGACTGAGGTATGCCAAAAAAAATTGTTTAGGGCCCCAAAAGGGCCCTAGAAGTATAGAAATATGTGTTGACATGAAAACATATAAAATAAGCCAATTGGATTAGGTGGGAGGCCACCAATATCCACTTGGAAGATGTGTAGGGCTTCAGACAGCCTCGAAGTACAGAAGTACAGAAAAACATGTTGAACTAAAAACTAACAAGAGGAGCCAGTTGGAAGAGGTGGGTGGCCACCAATATCCACCTGAATCAATGTGTTTTAAAATTTTAATTAAAACAAAACTATGTTTAAAAAAAAAGTTTAAAACACATTTTCAATAAATAAAAAATGTGATTTAAAAAATTAGGAAAAATAAAAACAAAAAAATGATCCCAAGGCTAATGTTAGGTATAACCCTACCCACTCTTGCTCCTCCACCCCGTCCCTTTAAAAGAATTTTAAAAATTTTGAAAACACAACGAGATTAATAAATAATAATAAAAAATAAAAATAAAACGAATTTGGGATTAGTGGGGCGAGGTAGAGGAGATTTTAGGAATCGTCCCTCGTCCTTCCCCTTCCCTTCGTCTTGTGTTGTAGCTTGAGGCAGTGGTTTAATAACTTGTTGCTTCAAGTGGAAATTGGTCCCAGCCCCTTCTCGCCTCTCCTCTACTCTCCCTCATCCCTCCCTTTGATGTTGTTGCTTGAGGCGATACGTTAGTAACCAATCGCCCCTTCTACCTCCCCCCTTCCTTCCTCTCATGTTGTAGCTTGAGGTATCAGGTTGATAACTAGTTTCTTCAAGCATAAATCACCCCCCTCTCTTTTCTCCCTCCCTATAATGTCGTTGATTTAGGCGGTAGGTTAGTAATCTGTTGCTTCCATTGTGGTAGGATAATTTTTAAGGATTCAAATATTATACCTTATAGTATTCTAAGCGATTATTTTGGATTGAAAAAATCATATGTATAGATATGTAGGCAAATATTCAATTGAAAACATACAATTTATTATGAAAAATTGTAAATTTTAGCGAATATAAGAATATTTTATGTATAAAATACATGAATTTTATAAATGCAGGGGAAGGAGAAGGGGTGATTCCCAAAATCTCCCATACCTCGCCCCACTAATCCCTAAATACAACTAAAATATCTCTTTGATTTTTTTATAAAAACTTTAAAATAAAAATTAAAAAACCTAATTTGTTCAAAAAAAAATTGAAACAATTTTAAGGTTTAGTGTTTGTTCTTAAAGGGTTTTTTCGTAAGTTATAAAAATATAAAAAAAAATTGATAATCGTTTAAGTGCTATAAGCTCCATATTGAATGTCTCCTCACTTATTCTAAAGCTCCCTTTTCTAAATGGATTCAAAGTCTTTAACCAAAGATCCCCACAATCGAACGTAAAGTGAAGAATAAGAAAGAAGAATGAAGAGTTATATTTTCACTCAATTATGATGCTTCAAATGCTACCAAAATTATCAAAAGGTTGTTGGCACAAAAAATCGTTGCAAGATGGGAATCTAGTGAACCTGGTTGTAAATCCAAAAGACTTTGAACATCTTAAGTGTTGAACATACATGAACACTCAATATCAATGATTCATAATAGATAACAATATGGGTCATCCACATCTTCATTCAATCATTCTTATGATGATAATATAAATTCTTATGGTGTCTCAAATCCATGAGTAAATTTTACTAATTGTATCAACCATTTTATATATTTTTTAGTAATATGATGTTTGTATGGTAACCCTATAACAATGTTTGAACTTACATATGATATTTAATTCAATCATTCTTATGACAATAATGTAAATTCTTATGGTGTCTCAAATCCATGAGTAAATTTTACTACTTGTATCAAACGTTTTATATATTTTTTATTAATATGATGTTTGTACGGTAACCATATAACAATGTTTGAGCTTACATATGATATTTAATGAAGCTGTGAATCATTTATATGTTTCTAATCTCAAATGATTTGGCTATGAGTAATATAACAAGATTTCTTAACTTGATTGATTTGAATATGGATAATTCAACAATATTTTTATGAAATAATTTGTGTTTAATTCAATGCAAAATGTATTGATATTTTAGTATATAAATAAAATATTTGGAAATACGGTTTCCCCTTTGATAGCTAGAGATTAGGTGTCATTTATTCCCTATTAGTTTGTGACCACATAGACTTCTCTGGCATGTTTGATTTTAGAGTTGGTTTGGTTGACTTCACTGAGATACATTGGCAAAAATGTATTGATATTTTAGTATATAAATAAAATATTTGGAAATACGGTTGAATTTTTAATTTATAGGGTGATATCATCATGTCATTATTTATTTTTTGGTGCTTGGAGTGATAAATTAACTCTAAAGAAGCGGGCATTTTAAGGCTTATTTTATGGTTTTGCTTGCAATAATACCAGTTTTAAGGCCAAATGTTGCACTTTCAAACATTTAGATAAAGGTGACAGTGGTAACACCACTTTTTTATTCAAAGATTGATTTTACATCATGGTTGCAATGGTACTGATAGTTAAGGCCATGGTTTCAAACAAGTAGTAATTTTGAACTTGAAAATAAATAATAATAATAATAAAATGTCACTAGTGGAACCATTTTTTATTCGAGGATGATTTTAATATTTTTTGGTTGCAACTACTTTGCCATGATTTCAATATTTTGGATGATTTTAATACTTGATTGCTTCCTACTTTGCCATGAGATAATGGCTGACCCCATATTGAAACAACATCCTAAAGTGATTTTTTCTATCAGATACACTTCCAGCTCAATCTGAATCAATATATCCATACAATCTGAAGTCATG
>CBVK0101168779.1:0-10960 GCA_900067695.1 Picea abies
CCCAAGGAGGGGCGCAAACCCCCCAGGGTTTCAGATCTAGTGCCGTAGAGGTCCGTTTTGGATTTCGTCAGACATTATTTCCATTGCAGCAGCCAGGGCACATTGATTAGAGCAGTTTTGAGGCCATTCCGACGGTTGAGTTTTGAGATCCAGTTTTCCAGCTGACAGCGGTCACCGTGCTCATCCGGGATCGTTTATTTTGGTCATTTTATTCGTGCATGCAGCAGATTTGTTGTCCTCTTGCGGTCACAGGTATTTCTTTGTCATTTGATTGTATTCCAGTACAGATCCATGAGATCTGACTGACATTTAGTTGATACATTTCAGTAGGCGATTTGTATTCCCACGCATGCACTGTTATTAATTTGTATTCCCACGCATGCACTGTTATTATTCATAATATTGAGTTGTTGGCCTTATCTACTATTGCATGCGTCATTTTATGATTGTAAAACCTTTTTTATGCTACATGCAACTATAATAACCTACATGCAACCATAATAACTGGCATGCAAACACTTTAAACAAGAGATTGTCTACATCAAACCCTAAAACGCATCCAGAAACCCCCAGTGTATCAGATCTGCATGTTAGAATAGGAAGATCGTGGCAAATATCTTGATCAGCCAGATCAGGGATATTTCAAAAAAAATGTAAATTTTTTAAATCATTTGTCATTTATGAAGGGAAAAAAATATCATAAAATGTCAAAAGAAGGGTGAGATTTTCAATAACCCATAAATTTCCTCACTTCAAAATGCTTGGTTGGTCAATGAGCCTTGATTCATCACACAATACTTGTCTTTGGCATCTAAAGACTAAAATAATCTCTATTCTAGTTGGCTCTTATATATTCCCCGATAGTGTACTCTTCCACAAAATTAAACCCATCGCATAGCTCACACTTAGATAAATATCTTACCACTGTATTGGTCTATGCACTATTTTATGTGTCACTTAAAGAAAGTGTCCCAAAGAAGATTAGACACCTTGTCTTTTTGAATCTCCACTTGAATTCATGTGTTATGAGCATTATCAATTGTTGTCAATATGGGAATTTGTGCCACAATTAGTTTACATACTTCATGTGTTTGAATCTGACACTCACCATAATGCCATTTGTTTTTTTATCTTTCCTATGACACTTGCCATAATTCCATTTCTTTTGTTAACTTTGCCTCCACTCTTGGCTCTGTTAAAAGCCAAAATAATTAGTCATAGGTTATGGATGTAAATTGTAATGACATTGGAAGCTTATAAGTAAGATTAATTACAAATGAATTAATGAATGTTAATTTTGAAGAGAAAACAATAGACATTGAGAAAACCTATGGAAATCAATTCATCTCTCATTTTTCATGTTCAGATATTCCATTTCACCAATAGTATCAAACATGTCAATTCATAGTGATTTTATTGTATTCATAATGTTATGTTTTTGCCTATTAAAATTCATGACATGGTTACAGCTTTGGTATCTAATACGATTATTATTTCAACACATTAGCAGGCCTCTCAACTATTTATTATGTAATTCATGGCATCCCCAATAATACAATAGATAATGGGAACAAAACACATAATTAAGAATTGAATGTAAATATCTGAACAATCCACCAATGTTGTACAAGTTTGGTCAAGTCCATCATAAAGATAATGCGTAATTTTTTGTTTCACATAAACTATTTAAATATTATGTTTGGAATTAAAAACTCTATTAAGCTTGGTGAAATTTTCTAACTTGTATGTTCTTGATTAAGTTTAGATATGAATTTGCACAAAATGAACCTACATCACAAAACCTAAAATTGAGATTACAACAATAAGATTTGTGATTATGTTCATTCAATTTATAGCATCATCAAATCCTCACTCCTATGTTCTCCAAAATCACCATTCTCATTTTCCTAATTCCATGCAACTTTATATATCACACTCTTTCACTTTCTTATTCTTATTTCTAGCAACATTGACATCATTGTGATGAAACTTTGTAAATAAATTGAGACTTCCCCATAGATCTCTTTCCCCTTCCCTCATCCCAAGCCCAAGGTCAAGAAGACACATCCTTTGTAAAAATAATGCTTGGAATGACATTTTTGACGTTCGGTGGGATTCTTAAGAAAACTAGGGAGAAGGTAACATCATTTTTATTATCATAAAACTTATGCATTAGGGACTACGCTCTAACATCCCACTCTTTCATGCATTTTAGAATTTGAAAGATAAAGTGAACTATCAATATCCTTAATAAAAATAACATACGTGGTGGTCTTGATGAGCAATTTCCTTTGATTTTGTGTTTTCTTTTATGGTTCACTAAACACATGCTTTTGTCACTAATATACCCACATCTCATTTATTTTCATGTGCTTTCACTTTCTTATAGCACAATAATCATGAGTTTGATTCCTCACTTGTACATGTGTATTGTATTTAGCGTTGTTACCAAAACCCATAATGATTATAGTTATCTCTGATGGCTTTTATTTTTGGTGCATCTATTTTTGCAACATTGGACATGTTGTCCAAGCAGTGGATTTTAAATCGCTTGTGCAAATGTTTCCAAAGTGGCACCCAAATTTTCCCTCCATGACCACATATAGCATTACCTTGCAATGTCATGTATCTTGTTTCTTTGGAGCATCTACTTGCTTGGATCGTCAATGTTCTCGTCACTTTCAGTTTGTGTCTCCTTTTACCATCATAGGAGACATCCATTGGAATCCTGTATGTTCCCCAATTCAACATTGTGGGGGGGTGGTGTGCAGTGCCTCCTCATGTGATTCTTTATGATTCGGCATTTTTAGAGATTTGTGTTTCTTCAAAGCAAGACTCCTATGAAGCACCTATTACTATTGATTCAATAATTGCAAAGGCCAATGATGCATGCATTCCAATGAGATTTATTGGCATATATACTGACACTCATTCCATAATATTTTCTAAATTGTACATGTGTATTTGAACATGTAGGTTTTCATAATTCATCATAATCCTCTTAGAAACTCTAGACATTGTGTCAAAGTCTAGAAACGTTATGTCATTTCAAGAGAACATTCCACCTATCAAGGGATCAAATTGTAGCATTGAATGATAAACATGAGTGAACCAATGATAAGAATAAATAGGTATGAAAATAGAGGGGGTTTGGATTTAGAGTAAATTTGTCAAATTAGTTAAATGTATTATCAAAGAACCATTTATAAAGTCCATTTATAAAGTTTCACAAACATGAGTACCTATTCAATGTTCAGAACTATATTTTTTAATCATTCTCATGGTTTCCTTCGATTTAACTTACAGGGGGGGTGTTGGTGCACTCGATGATTCACATGTTCATATTTTAAGTAAGCATGTGCACCTTTGAAATTATCTAGATAGATAAGTCATCACATTAATTGCATGTTTTAATGCATTTAATTGAGAGCATACCTTAGGTAGCATCTCCACCTTCACTTATATCTACCCACATTTAATCTAGGTTATATCTCAAAAGTCTAGTTCTATCTCAAAAGTCCTATAAATATGGGATGTGTACTCATTATTTTGAAGAAAAAATAATTGAGACACATCACATTATATGAATTACATGTTTATGCAATTTATACATGTCTCCCTTAATTTATGATCTACATAAAACCTGAATTTCAACAAAATACAATAATCGTATTTAGGACAATAAAAACATTATTACGCCACATATTTCCAATGCAACACAAATGGAATTTATGACATTAGTAATCGATCTACAAGAACATATTGATCACATGAGCATATCAATCAAAGACTTTCACACAAAGAACATTTTGTAGAATGGATTTTACACAACAACCACTTCATTCCAACCAACAGGTCTCAAATGACATGTACAAGCAACAACAATCATACCTCTCTACAACAAAAAGTGCTTCACAACAGAGTAATTTTTAGATCCCACACTGATCAACTTGATCAAAATCTTATCTACCTTCTTTCCACATAGCGAGCAACAAAAACATTCAACCACCACCCCTTGTTGCAATATACAATGGACAAAAACTAAAGCAAAATTTGTCTTCATCACTTGCCAATTTACAATATGTTCATTAAGTTATACACATGGGGTAACAAATCAATCTCCAACAACCAAATTATTTAATTTTATATGTTTATAATACAGCATCATGAGTTTTCTACCTCAACCACCAATGATGAATTAAGATGGCAATTGATATCTAGAATAGCTAACTAAATTATGGAGGGAAACAATCCAATCCAGACTGAAGCAACAAATCCACCTTCACACCATGATGTAGAAGAATCTCTCCCAAAACCATCTCGTAAGTTGAGCCTCTATAAGGTGAAGTTGTTGTATAAGGTGAAGTTGTTGTAAGAGGATAAAATCCTCATGTGTACGTAAACCAACATTCAGTGGGTAGATTTGTTCCATAGGTGGTTAGTTGACAGACTTAAATGCTATTGTTAGTAATTAGTTATAGATTTCAAGGAGAATATTTGGGATATGAAGTAATATGGAAGCTTATCTTCCAATGTATTTATGTAAGCCTGTGAGCAAGATCAGCGAGGTGGTGAAGGCCAGAGAAGCACCCAAAATGCGTGTAATTAGGCCAATAGAGAGGTAGGAGGTAGATAGGAGTTGCAAAAAATTCATGTACAAAATTGAGCTAATATAACCATTTTTGTTGTCTGTGTAAATGCCTCTCTATGTTTTGTGTGATATATTAAAGCTTGATTGAATGATTTAATGGTAATCAGGGTTCTGGGTATTAACCCTGAAGAATCAAGGTTAAATTGGTGAAATTCGGTAGGATGATTGTGTGAGATATTTGAGCTTAGTTAGATTCAGGTTGTGTGTGTGTGTTTGAAGCGTGATCCTGTAATTGGAAGGTCAGACAAGATAATCTTGTTGGAAGAACAAAGTTCCTATGAACTTCCTAGGCTTTGGCATTGACAGAAAAATTTGAAGATTCAACGACAAAGGTTAATTCCAGCAATGGTAACGAGATCTAACAAAGTGAACATGTGGAGTGATCGATGGTGAATTGATCCAGTACTACCCAGGCCATTAGATCAAATTATGGGTGTTGATCTAATGTAAATATAAACGACGACCAGAGAGTCAGTGGAGATGTGGCAGAATGTCCATGAGTACGCATTCACAAGTAGAAGATATGATCACTGATCATCGTAAGAGCTCAACGACCAGTAACTAAATCGGCCTAAATTCCCTCGAAAATACCAGTCTATTATTCCTCGGTGGATTTATATTTTCGGTGTCCGGTGGTCGGTTAAACCAGACCAAAGTAAATATTTAAAGGCATGTAGTTAAATTTTCTGGGGCCCAATGGTCGATGACAGGTTTTAATCCTCGGTTTTCGGTTAAGCGAGCTCGGTGGTGGTGACAAGTATTAATTCTTGGTGGTCCTGCGAAGTGGTGAGCCAATTTCTTGGTGGTCAGTTAATAACAGTGGTATGAAATGATGAGAAGTCAAGCCAATTCAGTGAAGATTTTTATGAAAGGGACAAGGGGTTCAAACCTGACCCAAATGCCATCACTTTTGGTATCATGGAAGGCGAGCCCTGCATGTGTAAGTGAAGATTACAGCAGAGAACATGGAAACTTATGGAGGTAGCAAAAAGAATCCTACGTGAACTACATAGAAGTTTTAAGATCTGGAAATAGTAGGAGGTTTGCAGATAAGAAACATAGACGTAGATCTGATGAGAGCTGTCAAAAAAATTGCATTTGATATTTTAGTTAATTTATGGATAGATCTGACATATGTGTTTGTAGATAGTAGAAAAGAAGATATTGGTGGAAGAAACCCTTACAACTAATGAAGATGGTGAATAGAAGGTGAAGCTCTTAGGAAATTATGAGTAGAAGTGTCAAATCCTAGAGAGAAGCAGAGATACCAAAAGGCCAGGTTCAGGAGAGAAACTTGGTGAAATATTTTGTAGCATGGTGCAAAAGACCTATTACTACTATTTGCAGCTCATAGTTGAGCATGGGTAAGCTCACAAAGAAATAAATGAAGATGACTTGAGACAGTCAAAGGAAAGGTTCAGAGGAAAGAAGCCATAGCAAGATGGATTCCAAAGGGTTGAGCATTAAAATAGAGATGGCTCAATTTGAGAGATTGAGTCTAATGGTGAAACTTCTTAAGGAAGGAGTTGAAAAAGACCAAAGATGTGGATCAAATTTGATGAAGGTCAAGTGGCTTGTCATGCAACTATTTGCAAGAAAGATGAGACAAAATTTGAGGCACATGGTGAGTGCTTGGATCAAAAGAGAGGAGAAACTCAGTGGAGTTGAGAATGGAAAGAGATCCATGGAAGAGGAGACAAAAGTTCACTTTTGTGAACTAGAACAGGGAAAAATGCTTGGAGGAGATGATGAGAGACCTCAAGAGAGTCCATGGAGTGTTGGGAGAATTCAAACTGGCAACGAAAAAAAACGCTACAAGCATCAAAAGAGGCCAAAGAGTCTCATGTTTTTAAAACTAAGAGTTTGTTTGCATGTGTGATTGTAGGTACTAAAGAGAATGAAGGAAGACAACACTCAAAATAAATGCCAACAAATTTGGCTAAAGAATTAAAGTTTATGGAGGAGTGGCTAGTAATGCCTAATATTTGTGAAGACTATACAAAGGACCTTACAACATTTCCTCGTGAAGGCATGGAAGAGGATAGGAACAAGGAGACTTTATAGAGAAGGAAAACTACAACATGCATGAAGAAATGCAACAACAACATGGAAAAACAAGTGGACAACAACAAAACAATATATGGGATCCTGGAATATTGAAAACAACAGTGAAGCAATAATACAATCAAGCAATGTAACATACCCAATCTCCCACTGAGTCTCGTTACCACCTTACACATGCGATGATACCAATTAGTAACATCACCCATCATATTACTAAGCAATGCTACTCCAAAATGACATTACATAGTTATTACTCTTACCCACAAGATTGTGCAATATCACATGAAATAACGCTCTCATCCCAAACTAAGTCTCGCTACACAATTATAACAATGGAAGCAACATACTCTTCATAATACAATCTTAAAGCAGTGGAATTAAATCAACAACTACGCACACCAGCATACTAACCACACAATACAACTATGTGCACAACCACCTAGGAGACATAAGCCACTTTTGTTATTACTGTGCGCGAGGTCTGATTCCTTAAACGCACACACACATTCCAACCTCTTGGTGCACACAAGCTACCATCCTATGCACCTAACCACTCAATATTTCTCATGAAGACTCATAACCAAAATCATGAGGGTAAACTTAACTGGAAAAGTTACCATCAACTAACATACTCATTCACAACTACAAATAAAGGCTAAAAACACTATATTTACGGGTGCAAGCAACATTAAACAGAATAACAACAAATACTTATATACAACAACATACAAGAATTAACCCATGACAAACATAGATAAAAAAGCACACAATAAACAAGAAAAGTACATAATGAACACTCATCTTTTATGAAGTCACCAACTGCGGCCTTGACTCAGACGTTCCTCCTAGCCATAGACATTGTTGCTCATAAATTTTCAATAACATGTCACCCCTGAGTTGGGGCTCAACTCCACCAGGGAAAAAGGGTCCAAGAGACAAGTTATGCTCTGAAACTCAACATAATTGCTCAGTCCTAATTTCTCGATGTTGCAACTATCCCACATTCCCTCATTCCCCGTGCATTTGTCACACCCAAGAAAGTGTGCTCCTTCTCTTCTCACCAGTCCTTCAGCTGCCCCACTTCCCTTTCCAGGGTTACCAGCAGCAAGTAGGGTAGGAATTCTCTAATTCCTGTGACTAATGCTCAACGCACTAGGAAACAACTCTCAACGATACTCTCACCTGAAGAATATGGTCATGGGTTTGGAAACCAATCCACAATAGTCAATCTCTCACCCAAGAGATTTCTAGCAGTCTGCCAACCCGACTTCTTGACAGTAGAATTATGGTTACATCCCCCCAACTACTTGCAAGCTTCTCTAGGAAGATAAGGTAATAATCGGATTTTCCATATTTTTCAACCCCCTTCTGCTTATGAGAGTCTACTACATCAAAACCTCCCTTCAAATAATGGATTCCCCCCTCAAAATACACTAAGGAGAGAAATATGTATTGCATTCCTTCCACTTGACACTTGTCACCTTCAGAAGTATCTTTAAGCCACTTGGTGACCAATTCCCTACCCTTGGGAACTTAGGATAAAAATAATAATATATATGACACTACACTTTTTTTCGAAAATATTATAAAATATCTTCTAAGACTTACGACTCACCCCCTTTTCCCTTTTTCGGTGGAGTAGGACCCCCATCTCTTTTTGTTTGAGTGCTTATATTTACATGGATAGGTGCATTGGCTTATATGTGTCATGTCTCACTAGCATCATAATCACACAGGTGCTCCAGCCTCAAAACATAAACATTCATATATAAATACATATATAACTTGGTATCGCACACTAACCCAAGTGCGTGCAACACAGTGTCATGTACGCACTTACCCAGGTGCACGCAACACATAGACTGTTCACACCTTGTCTTTGTTAACACTTCTTTGTGCATTACTCTAATGTGCACAAAACCAAAACCAAGTGTCCTTGGCTCACCAGCCTAAATGTTCTTACATTTAGAATTGGTACCAATCGTCTCACCAGTCTATATGTACAATTGCAAAGGGTTATGGATCATGGACACTACAATCCCCTCCCCCTTATTTATTCATTGTCCTCAATGCATCATATACACATGTACATGTAAAAATTTCAAACATCATCAAAAAGATGAGGATACTCTGCTCGCATAGTATCCTCGCACTCCCAGGTTGCATTCTTGGGACCGTACCAGGTCCATTGGACCTTTACCAACTCCATGGCTCGATTCTGGAGGTATTTGACATTATAATAAAATATGCAAACTAATCACACTTGATATATGTCTTATGGCTCCATCTCAATCATATTCCAATTAATGACATGATTAGCATCATGTACATACTTGTTAAGAAATGACACATGGAAAACATTATGAATGCATAAGGACATAGGAAATGTAATCATATAAGAGACAAGACCAATCCTTTCAAAGATTTCAAACAACCCACAATAGTGTGTTGCTAACTTAGAACACTTTCCCAACTTTAGGGAACTGTGCTTAGCCTTCACTTTCAGAAACACATGATCACCCACTCCAAATTCCTTGTGGGTTCTGCCTTTATTTGCGCAGCGTTTCTTCCTGTCTTGGGCATCCTTTAGATTCTTCCTTATCTTTACCATCTGCTCCTCCATTTCCCAGAGTAGATCTGGACCAACTACTGCACGATCTGTTGGATTATCCCAGCTCACTGGTGTGTTGCACTTTCTACCATAAAGTGTTTCAAATGGGCTCATCTTTAAAGATGTTTGATACCCATTGTTGTAAGAAAACTCTACCAAATGAAGGTAGTCTTCCCATTTCAATGGCTTATCCATTAAATAAATCCTCAACATGTCTTCCATCACCCGATTAACCCTCTCAGTCGTGTTATCCCCATTTTGTGGATAACTAAGGAGATTATGTCTCAAGGCCCTCAGGTTACATATATAGAGTACCGAAAGACTACATGAAAAATAGTATCCTTTTGCACAGATGGAGACCCTTCTCACCACCACATAGGTCGCATATTTTTATATGGCATCCACCACATCAGTTGGCTTTCAGAAGGCAGTGGGCCTTGCTCCGTGAGGTACAAGTCAGTATTATGGTGAGCATCATTTCAATATTTAAGGCATTTGAGTATGTTGTATCTTAGATTGATCTAGATTTCATGATATATTCTTGGACATTATGCATCTTTCCCTGCTTCACCTTGGTGGTTGACATTGTGCCCTAGTAAGTGGTCTTCCTTGGGGATGGCACCTTGGTGGTTGACATTGTGCCCTAGTAAGTGGTCTTCCTTGGGGATGTGTTTGCTACTAGGAAATCCCTTGAAGAACCATTGTACCATTACCGACCATACTTACCACTTTCCATCACTATTCCCCCCCATTTCCCTATCTCTTGGGATCTTAGGGTGTATTGATCCAATAAGAGGTTGTCCCTCATTCTATGGGACGAAGGGGTTGAAGGCCTATAGGGATTGATGTTGGGTAAAAGATAAAATCCTATGTATGAAACTTTTAGTTGCTTCACCCAGGGATCACCCAAGAAAGAAATAAAATGTTTATCTTTGAGAAAAGGGGGACCCGCAACAAAATATGATTAAGAATGATTAAAAGGTTAGTTGGAGGATAGGAGGTCTCATCATGAGCCATCCTATTATGTCCATGAATATCTAGTGGTATGACTTTACCATCATTTGGTCACCAAGCCAAGGTAATGGCTCTCAGTTGCATGGTTGAGAGAAAGGGGGTCTCATCACGATCCAGCCTTCTCATTTCCACTAGGTGTTTGTGGGTGAAATTGCCATTATCTGGACACCACGCCATGGAAGTAGCCTTCAAATTTTCCTTAAAATTATGAAAAAATGGCAAAATAATGGGCTTGGAAAAAGTGCATTGCGGACGAAGGTACCACACACCCACCCTCTACAAAGGCACCCATGAATGAGACACTGCGACCTCTTGTATGTCACGATCCCTATGCCCATTGAATCTTGACCCTAACCACTTCACCCATTATACATGGCTTAGAAAGGGATCTCTTGGAAACTCTCCTTGACCTAGGGAAAGATCTACCCAATAAGACACCTCGTCAACCCAAGATCTACCCAATAAGACACCTCGTCAACCCTCCCATATTCAAGCTTGACAAGTCACATAATGTCTTTGAGCACTTAATTGTTTGATATAGTGATATTTGACGCACATGCTTAGGTGGAGCATTTATTGATTGGATTCACTTATCATGATGTTATGACTTGAGATCCTTG
>CBVK0101168836.1:0-11468 GCA_900067695.1 Picea abies
CAACTCAAAGGCTTCCACTCATAATTGTGGGTATACCTCGGAGTGACCCCTGTAATACGTGCAATCTCTACACCGATGTCAACAAAGCAGGTTAGTATCTCTGCCAACACCAATGCGACCTAATGCTTGACCCTTGTGTTAGAAGGGATTCCCAGGACAATATGCTGCCAATGGAATTTTACACTCCCTAACTCAAGATGCTATTGTGTGTTTTTTGAGCTTTTGGAGAGTGTGTCTCTCTTCCTACTCCAAAGCACTAGCCTAGCTAAATGTTGGTGTAAAAGAGCCCTAGAAAAGAGTTACTAGTTCAATTTTAATATTACGCAAAGTTTTTACAGGCTGTTGTTTACTCAAAGGCAATGGAAATGAAACTCGTGATGTATGACTCTGACCCAAATAATGCAAGGATATGATGAAATAAAATTTGTTTCATTCGATGAATCCTAGTTATGGGAGAGAGAGATCAATTTCCGAATCAAACTCAATACTAGAATGCAAATGCAACGCTCAATTTCCTTTCAGATGCCAATGCAAACAATCATGTAACAATGAACAATGTCAAAATGTCTTTTTCAAAACTTCAAAACTCTTAATACTTTGATTTTCAATGTTCTCACAAAAAGAAAAAAAAAAAACTTGAAAGAAAACATGAAGTTCACTTTCCAAGAAGAACTCTGAATAATGAGAAAAGAAAACCAAAATAATAATCAACTCAAACAAACAACCCAATCCAAAACTTTTAATGAAAGCAAAAACAAAAGCAAACCCAAAAAGATTCTCAATGTAAATGAAAAAATTTGTCCTTTCGAACCAACAAGTACAAGAGAAACACCAAACACTCAACTCTCAACCAATCCATGGTTCTCAGTGAGTCAGATGCACTCAACTCTATAAAGCAGAGAGAATGACAAAGCCAACAAAAGCTAAGAAACAAAAGTCAAGTTTCAAAGGCAAGAAAACCCAGAAAACCTAGATCAGTTCCAACAAGCCAATTATAGCAAAAGATAGGTAAGTCACTGATTCAACAAGCCAAAGAGGTCCAAATCAACATATATGAGCTATTGACAGGATCAAAACTTGAATTCAAAAAAAAATTCAAAAACTGTTCGCAGGCTAGTGTGGAACACAGTGCGAGAAACTATGGTTCTCACAGGCCACTTTGATGCAGCATGTGAACTATCTGCACTGAAATATATATGCAAGGTGCGAACAGTCAAGGTTCTTGCAGGCTGCTAATGGACACAGTGCGGGAATCCCTGAAACTAATGAAAAATTTGAAAGAGAAAGCAAAAATCAAATTGGCTTATAGACCCAGAAGGTCTCCCAGGGTATCCTGAGGACTCAGAGACAGACAAATCAAGAGAAAAATGCAAACAGAGCAAATGGCCACAGAAAGTTAAGAAACCAAAAATACAAAAGGGATAGCTCCCCAGTGGAGTCACCAATTTTGTTATAGGATAAGTCCGTGAGTGCGGACACAAACCGACCTCCCTAGATCCACCTGGTATCTAGAACAAAACAAGACAGAATAATACACTTTCCCTAGATCTAGCCTATTGAATGAACTAAGAGATAAGGGTTATGAACATACCTTATGATCGCTTTCCTTATGTATCTATTGTTCCAAGCTTTGCTCCAATGCTCTTGTCCCATTCAGATCACAACAAAACGAACCAATCGAAGTAAAGGCAGATTAAGATATTCAATAACTAGTCTATACATATGATCAAGGAATTACGTAATAAAGTGACATCATCTTTATGGGAAAGGGACATATTATTGTATTGCATTAATTGAAAGAGAAACTTACAACCTGAGCCTTGATGTCGTAGGTATCCTTTCGATGGCTTCTAGTTCTGACACACACACTTGCTCATGCATAAAGAAAATCAACCACATATGATGACCTTGTTGTTGTCTCTTGCTGCTGTAGCATCGGTCCTCCATAAAGTCTTGCACTAATTCTCTAATCAATCCCTTGCTAACTTACTGAACTTCTTAACTTAACCTTTTCCATGAGCAATCTCCTCAATATATAGGAAGAGATAGATCAGTTACTTGGATAGGGAATGATCCCAAGATATCTGGAATGACAGTACTTGAGTAACCACTCGAAAGCGAACTCATCCTTCTAGAAGATTCCCTTCTAGAAGATTCGATATCTTTACCTTTTTCCTCTTCAAAATCATGTCCGCACCCTAACCATGAGCACAGTGTGGGAAGTTCATACCCCAGCTTAAGGTAGCCTGCGGGAAACAAGCATTCCCGCAGGTGAATGTATAAGCAGCCTGCGAACATGTTACAAAGTGTGAATTCTGGAAGAAGATAACTGTAACTTTTCTCAGGAAAGTGTCCTTGGTAAAGAGCTTGATTTTCTATCATCATGACACCATCACAATGACCAAATGTGTGGATAACACAAACCTTGCGAATAGGGGTATTCGCTAGCCAAGAAACACTCTACTTTTGAATCAGTGTCCTCACTCAACACGGTAGGGTTAAGCTCGACAGGGGGTTTTGGCTTATTCCTTGCCATCCGTGAAATCAAATAGGAATTCCTTTTTCCTTTGGCGTTTGCAGTGAGATTTGCCTCGGGCTTTTTACCCATAGGCTTAACAGTCTCAACACTCTTAGTCACAGTGTGGGGTAAATCGATAGGAGGGTTGGCCGAGGGTTTAGGTAGTAGGATGTGGTAGGGAACTGGGGGTACAACCTTGACCTCACCCACCACAGGTTTGTCAACCTGTGTAGGGTTTGAATCCTCGAAACCATTCTGAGCAATGAAATTTCTCCAACAATCCCCGTGCAGACTCAAATGACAGACAACAATAAGCTTAACCAACCCATAATGAAAAAGGCTACTGTCAGCCTGAAGTCTTTTGTACTTCTTCGACATTTTAAACAGGCTTTAATGAAAATAATAGGGCATGTTGAGAGAGTATCCCATAAAAACCATAAGAAAACGCAGGTGGTGAAGGAACACCAGTCTGTATCGACCTTCGCAGGTCACGAATAGTTTGATTATCATCAATAAATCATGCCAACGTTGTTTGAGCACAGTTACGGGCATACCTCTATCATAGGAGGTGATTTTGCATGACTAGAAGAGCAGGGTCCATGGGACCTCCTCGACTTTGCAATTCTTGGACCATCGTTGGCCAGTGGCAAGTAAACCCGTAGCAAGACTGATAAACTGTTCATCAAGTTCCAATTGTATATCGCCGACCTTGGCTCGACATCCATCGAAGGTCATGGCAAACTATCGAGCCACGGAAAGGTTAAAAGCTTCGAATCTTTGTATAAAGGGAAGCCACCCATTTTCCTCGAGGTCACTACGGGCATTATCAAACATTAACAGGGCCTGTTTGCCATTGGGTTCAACTCGCACGACTGGTTCCATGGAGTTGAATGCATGGTAAGGAAAGGGTTTGAATTCATCAACACACAGTAACAGAGCTACCCGAACCAACATCAATGAATCAATCCAAACGGTGTAAGGATAAATGCACGCATGCGAGGGTGGTGGAGTCATTCACTACCATGCACGATAGTTATGGTAAAGTACAACCGCCGATTTACACATCTGTTCAAACAATCATAGCATAGCTCAAAAACCATATCGTTTGTCCAACCAAAGAATCAAATGGTACACATCTGTTCAAACAATCATAGCATAGCTCAAAAACCATATCGTTTGTCCAACCAAAGAATCAAATGGTGAGTATTGTGCCAACGCGCCAAATCAACTATAGTTTTAAAACCACCAACATTCAATGTAAAACCAACACCAAATGTTAGCCATGCGCCATTGTATAAATTTTTAACCAATGTGTTGAACGAATTCATATAGTTGACAAGCCAAAAGATATAAAAAGATTAACATAAGGGTCATATCATATATATAAAAACAAAATAAATCATAACCCCTATGCAATTCGTAGAATCAATGATTAGGCAAGTATAAATCCATATGTTCAATGCCTCACAAACTTAATAAAATCAAGTTATGCAATCAATATAAAAATGTCCAATAAGCACAGTTTAAAAATCCTCTCAGCCACATAACAATAAACAAAGGGTAAGTGTAATAGAAAATATCAAATAAAAATATCACGACCGTTCAGATAATGATCGAAATGTGACCTTGAAAGGAGAAGTTTTCATGCTTACAGTCGTGATCCAATAAGCACAGTTTAAACATCCTTTCAGCCACATAACGATAAACAAAAGGTAAGTGTAATAGAAAATATCAAATAAAAAGATCACAACCGTTCAGATAATGATCAAAATGTGACGTCGAAAGGAGAAGTTTTCACGCTTACAATCGTGAAAACTTAATGAAGACAAATTTGCAAATGTCGCAAAAATGAAAGTGTCGTCTATTAAAAAAAATGCGACGAAAAACTTGATGTTTGCAAGACACAGGTGTAGGCAGCTTATAGGATCATAAAAAAAATGAGTTGGCTGCCAACAATGGTGACACACTGGTAGAAGCAGTTATCTCTATGAAAAGAAACAAATTCAGATTAGGACATCAAAGAAAATTTCAACTCAAAAATAACAACCAGAAAATCGTACCAACATCATCATTAATCATTTTTTCTCAGTAGTGTTTTAAAAGATGAAAACCAATAACAGTCTTAAGGTCAGCAAGTCACGATATTAAAGATAAAATATTCAATACTGTTGGCATGGCCACTGCTACCAGCAGGCATCCATAGCCTCGACAGGGTTTCCATTTAACCCACTCCGACATCTGTATTCTGTCAAGAAGTTCTAGATCACCATAAAGGATATTAAAGAGGTTTCTTATATTTTTTTCAGATTTTCATGTACCTGACATTGCTTCGCTACCAGCGGGCCTGTTCAGTACCCCGGTGAAGTTGTCTTGGCGCCATGCTTGCATTTACCCGCTGCCAGCAGACCTGTTCAGTATCCCAGCGGGTTTACAAACACTTCCCACAGCTCTTATTAATATTTTTATTTTGTTTTTCTTTTATAGACAGTTGAGCGGGGTGATGCTGAAAGTCTTGATATTTTAACATATTTTTCAGACCTCATCAGAATTTTTTTTAGCACTATCCTTTATTTAGCTCTAGAGATGTTTTATTTACAAAACACTTCCTATGACAGGGAGACATATTTTGAGTCATTCCTTTACGGAAAAGGGACAGCGTAAAAAGATGATAGGTGATCATGACAAACTTTGCTCAGAGATTGAAATCAATAAACTTCTTTCAAACAACAAAATTTTTCCAACAAAGATATCAATTTCAGCAATATATCATTGATGTTTGTACAAAATTTCAGAAGTTATTTCAGCGAAGAAATTTTTCTATCGTCTCTGTCTGAATGGCTCAGTGTACAGGTATGCATATGTCTAAAAACACAAACTAATCAATCAAATCAAAATCAAAACAGAAAGCAAACGAAAATGCAAACAAAAATGAAATATTTACATAATATACAAGGGCAGTTATCAAGCAAAGTATCTTTTCAGGGCTTGGCCATTCACTAGATAGGTGTCAAGCTGCCCTTCAAGATTCTGCAATCGAAAGGAACTAGGACCCAACTTTTCAGCAATTAAAAATGGTCGAAGCCATAATTTTTGAAATTTGGTGTGCTCACCCTTTCCTTCGTGTGGTTTGTCCCACTTCAAAACGAGATCGCCTACTTCAAAATTCCTATCAGAAGCAGAATTAGAATCGAACCAACTTTTAATCAATTGTTGGTGTTGGTCTAACTTACGCTTAGCTTGGGCTCTTACTTCTTCCAACTTCATCAAAGCTTTAATTCGGCTTTCTAAAGGGGGACAATCTTCTTCTTGGACCTTTTGTGACAACTGAAGCGAAGGAAGAAGAATGTGAGGTGGCAGAATGGCTTCTCTACCACAAACGAGAAAAAAGGGGGAGTTACCTATAGAGGCTTTGGGTGTTACCCTATCAGCCCACAGTGCCTTTAGCAGTGCATTGTGCCAATTCTTGTGATTTTCAACCACGGTTCTCTTGATAATTTTAATCAAGTTCTTGTTTGTTGATTCTGCTAAGTTGTTTCCCTGGGGATAGTAACTAGCAGAATACTTCAGCTTTATTCCATTTTCCAAAGAAAACTCGCTCATCTCAAGAGAAGAAAAGTATGAAGCGTTGTCAAAGACTAGACAATCAGGGATACCGAAACGAGTGATAATATTCGAGTTTAGAAAAGCGATTACCTGACTGGTGTTAACAGTTCTTAGCGCAGCAGCTTCGGACCATCGTGTAAAGTAGTCTGTGGCTGTCACAATATACTTGTGTTGTTGCGAGGATGGAGGGTTAATAGGACCTATGATGTCAAGGCCCCATTGCTAGAAAGGAGAGTCTATTGAGACGTGTTGCAAGGGAAAGGTTGGTTTTTGCAACCGCCCTGATGCTTTCTGACAGATGATACATTTACGACACAAGGCATGGGCGTCCCTAAAAAGCGTGGGCCAGTAGTAAACAGCTCTTAAAACCTTATGAGAAGTGGTGTCACCACCGAAGTGACCACCAGCTTCTCCAGCATGCAACTCAAGCAAGACTTTTTATGCTTCGTCTTTCTCAAGACAACGCATCAGTACGCCGTCAAAATTATGACGAAACAGTATACCATTAACTAGATGAAAGGAGGCGGACTTTAGTCTCAATGCTCTTCTTTTGGTGGGGTCAAGGTGACAGGGTGCTGATCCATGTTCAAGACAGAATCTAATATCGTCGTACCAGGGACTAATGAGGTTTTGTGCACAACATATCAAACTTTGATCGCGTTGTTCTAGGTTTGATGTATCACTATCTTCTTGCTGTCCTGTTTCCGAATCAACAACCAACTTACACAACCTTTGGCCTCTCACGATCTGAGCTGGGGTGATTTCTAAGTCATACTCCTGCAAGGAGGTGACCCAGTTGGCTCTTTTCTCTCCTAACTCCTTCTGCACTAACAAGTTCCTTATGGCAGGGTAGGGGACAATGACTTTCGTCCTTGACTTCAAAAGATAGGACCAGAAATGCTTAACTGCTTTGAAAACAACATAGGCTTGCCAATCAATCACTGGGTAGTTAAGTTCAGCACCTTTGAAAGCAGAGCTCATAAAGGCGATGGGTACTTCGTTGTTCTCGGAATTCTTCTGAGTTAGGACTGCGGCATAGGAATGATCGGAGGAAAAAGTATAGAGTGTGAAATCTTCAGAGAAGTCAGGGCTCATGAGAGACGGAGCGTCTGTTATGGCCTTCTTTATGGCATTAAAAGATTGATTTTCTATGGGTCCCCAGTGGTATTGGGTGTCTTTCTTAATCAAGTTCTGTAGAGGCCTGACCATTTCGGAGAAGCTGGGGACAAATCTTCTCACGAAGTTAATTTGGCCTAGGAAAGACTGCATGGATTTCTTGGATGTAGGAGGGGGGAGTTTAGCGATGACTTGAGTCCTCTCGGGGTCAATAATCATTCCATCACTAGACACAATGAATCCTAGTAATTTACCCTGTTCTACTGCAAAGATGGACTTTTTGGGGTTCAGAGAGATGTCGTATTTACGACATCGTAGTAGAACGACTCGTAAGTGAGCTAGATGATCGTCTTTGTTTTTAGAATAAATGGTCACATCATCCAAGTAAACTACGATGGAGTGGTTGATTGAGCCTCTAAAAGCAATGTCCATTTCTCTCTGAAAGGTAGCACCAGCATTAATCAATCCAAAGGGCATTTTGCGATAAGCATAAGTGCCCCACGGGGTACATAAGGTGGTTTTGATTTGTTCTGGCGGAGACATCAAGACTTGGTTGTATCCAGAGAAACCATCCAATAAAGATAGCCTCTCGGAACCAGATACCTGTTGCAGGATCTGTTCCATGGGTGGGACAGGATAATTGTCTTTGTCAGACACTCTATTGAGGTTTCGGAAATCGACACAAAGTCGAATTTCTCTGTTTTTCTTCCGAACTGGGACAAGGTTGGACACCCATTGAGTGTGTCTAACAGGAAAGATTATTTTAGCACTTAGGAGTTTATTCAATTCTTTTTGAACGGTCGGTTCTAGCTTAGGGTGCATTTTCCTCAGTTTCTGTTGGAAAGGTAGAGTTTGGGGCTTCATCGGGATGACATGCTGTATGACATTAGGATCGAACGTTTTGAGATCATCGTATGTCCATGCAAAGATATCCTTAAATTCTTTAAATAATTTAACAAAAGAAACTTTTTCTTGTCTAGAACATCCCAAGCCTAGATTGATGCACTGGGGATTTTCACTAGTTCCTAAATTGACTTTTTCATAAGACAACGAGGAATTATTAGTTTTGCAATTGACCGTCTTTTTAAATTTATCTTCAAAATCATAAAAAATTTCTAATCTAACTATGGATTTGGGTATGAAATTTACCATGTCCGATAGAGCTTCAGGAGATTTCGGATCAGGTATTACCGTAAAGTTGTGCAAATTGTCGTCGTGTGTGCGTTCATCCATCACCGTGCCTTGAAAGGTTTCTTCCATGTGCAGAAAGTTAATGATCTATTGATCATCGTCAAATACTCTCCAGTTTGTGATATTTTCAGGAACAGATAGTCGAAACAATAGCTCGATGGAGAATGCGTTTGGAGATAAGCCTTCTGCAGGAAGAAGTTTAGAGGCTACATTAGCTAGTAGATCTGCTTCAACATTATTTAATCTAGGAATGGAATTTATATTGAAAGAATAAATTTTGTTCATTAAACTCCATACCTCAGACTGGTAACTTTTGAGATGCGGGGAAAGACAGTGTATAGAGTCTCTTACCTGTCTAACCACTATTTCAAAGTCACCAAATACAACCAGGTTTTGAATGTTCATATCCAGTGCTCTTCTGAGACCTTGCAATAAAGCCTCATATTCTGCAGTATTGTTAGTACATTCAAATTCTAGTCTACAAGCCATTAATGTTTTGTTACCTGCCAGATCGATAATGATGCACCCTGCTCCAGCTCCTTCTTTAGACTTAGAACCATCGAAATATAGAGACCAAATTTGATTTCCATCGAGCTCATGGGACTGTTGCATGGAAGTTGTTGGTTGCATATATGCTACGATCTCGGACTGCTGTTTTGGATTGTTGATAGGTGAAACCTCAGCCATGAAATTTCCGAAGAAGGTGTCCATCCCTTGGACTTTGGGTGAATCAACAGAAGGTGTATATGGTTCGTTAGGGTCGTTCAAATCTCTGACCGTGAACTTAAGGTAACGCTCACGATTCACCCTGATCTTGTTAGGCTTACCGTTTTCTGGAAGACATAAGTGAGACCAGTATGTTGCGAAGTAACCATGTAGCTGCTCCGACCAGTCCCTGCTCAAAAACAGACCATACACTTCTGGGATATCCACCACAATTATATCAATAACTTGATGAACCTTTGGGTTAGACGATAATCTAATTAACACATTCTTTAGTTCGCCTATAACTTTGACATTTGTCTGATCAAGTTGTATGATTTTTAAAGAGGATGGTTCTACTTCGGCATTAATCTTTTGGCAGACAGACCAAGGCATCACATTAGATGATGCTACTGAGTCAACCATACAATTATGCACATTTCTGTTGAAAATTTCGAAAGTTAAAAGAAATGGAGGTACATTCTTGCGAGTGCTAGGAGTAATAACTTGTGGCTTCTTACTCGTAGTTTCTAATGCTACTTTATCTACATTATTTACATTATTATTTACATTATTTACAGGGACTACAGGAAGGCTTCCTTTATCTTGAGAATCAGGATTCTTTTTAGTGGAATTCTTCTGAGGGACTTTGCTTTGCACAACCTTGTTACCATTTGAATTACCATTCTTGTCGTTCTCTGAAATGTTTTGCAACATCTTCTGTAACAAAAATGGAAACTTCAATAACTCATAAATAGAAATGTTAGCCCTTGATTTTTAAAGATCTTCAACAACATCATAATATAAGTTGGGGCTGACATTGCTCTGTTTAGTTTCTTCTAATTTAGATGTCTTTGGAGGTGAAGTTGTAGTGTTCTCGGTAGAATGCTTGTTAGTTGTCTTACTCCTAGTGTTATAAGGGTGAACAGTCTCGAAGTTAGCTTGAAAGATGTTGTCCGAGAAGTGTCCAAAGATGTTTGGAGAAGACTCTTCTTCTTGAACTGTTTCCTGTTCAACTACCTCTTGAGGGATCTCAGGAGGCATCAAGTTATCTTGGGCTTCTAGAATTGTCTGAAGGGCACATTGCAAACTTTCTATATTTAAGCCTTCGGGGTTTGGATTAGGTCGGTTGGTAGGAAAAGGTTTTCGGAAACGAGGTTTGTAGGGTCCTTTACTCGAAGAAGCTTCTTCAGTTGACCTTTTTAAATCTATAACTTGATTAGACAGTTTTTGAACAACTTTAGTTAAATTTTCCAAATCAGAGTTTTTAGGTTGTGTTTTTCTTTGTGCGGGTCTGGGGAGAATTTCAATCTTCTTTTTGGAAGAAGAACTAGTTTCAGTTTCGTTGCTAGAAGAGTCCTTAAGACTAAGTATGTCTTTTTCAATCTGGGTAGCCTCTTCGAAGGCTTCTAACAATGTGGCCTTTTTAGATCGTTTAACCCAAATAGCTATACTTTGATGTAGAGATTTAGTGTAGTAAGCTATTACAAGACTCTCAGCAGGCATAGAATCTGCAGGGATTCGATTTTTAAGCGTTAAGAATCTTTGATTGAAATCTTTAACTTTTTCTTTTGGGTTCATTTTTAAGCTTGAAAGATCCATGACTAAGACTTCTAGAGGTTTACCATCTCCAAATTTTTCCAAAAAGCATGACTCAAACTTTTCCCAAGACACTATGGTATGGGGTTGTTGGGCAAAGTACCAAGTGGATGCATTACCCTCAAAAGTATAAGGGAACAACCTACAGACCACGTCTTCATGTTCAACATTGTGGAGTCTAATGGCTAACATAAATTTTTTGATATGATCTTCAGCTATCTGTTTTGAATCGGGATCAAACTTGGGAAGCCACTTCTCCGGATTTTTAGGTAAAGGGTGTTGGGCTCCAGGTACAGCTACAGCATCCTGGTCCAACCAGGGTCTAGCAGGGTTATTCTGATTTGCCATTGGGGTAGTGGGGTGGAAGGCTGAGAAGGTGAATTGCCTTCGTTAGAAGAGGAATATCCTCTAGAAGAGGAAGGAGATGAGGGAGGTGGTGAAGGAGGTATTCCAGATCCTCCTGCAGCAGGATTTGTGATTGGATCTGTGGGATTCACAGTGAGGTTAGTAAGTCCAAAGGTTGACCCCATGGACGGTTTGGTTGCCTAAGACGAGCTAAGGCACTATGTGTTTTGATAAGAGATTGACGGACAATATCTTGGATGTCACCACCTATAGGATTAGGGGTTGTTGGCTCAACTGCGATCTGCGGATCTTCGGTTGAAGTAGTTGTTGTTTGAAGGGGAATATTATCTTGTGAATGGCTTCTGGTCACTATAGGTGATCGGTTAGGGGGGGC
>CBVK0101168873.1:0-12328 GCA_900067695.1 Picea abies
AACCTGGGTAGTGAAGGGTACACTACAAATTGGTATCAGAGCAATTGGTACACTACACCATACATATGGTGATGTAATCAACAACATCACTCTTCATTCCTTTCCAAAAGAATTGTCTTCTTACTATTGCAATTGTTTTCTGGTAACCGGACTGTCCAACATATGGAACATTATGCATTTCCGTTAATACCAAATTCCTGAATTCTCCGGAACTAGGAACATAAATTCTGTTTTTGTGCATAATTAATCCATCTTCCTTCATCTCATACTCTTTCATTTTTTGTTGTAAGCTTTCTTTTACCTGTAGGTAATGTTGATATGTGACAACATCATATAAAATTTTTCTCTTTAAATCTAATTGATGCATACTAACAGTTGTAGCATGCAGGAGATGCATTCTTCTACTAAGTGCATCATCAAATTTATTTTCCTTTCCTTTGATATGCTTGATATCAAATTCGTATTCACTTAAAAATTCTAGCCATATTATTTTCCTAGCATTAAAAGTTGGTTGTTCAAAAAGATACTTCAAACCACTGTGGTCTTTTCTTAATTCAAATCTCTTTCCCTTGAGATAATGCCTCTACAGTTTCAATGCGTGAACAATGGTAGCAAGTTCCAAGTCATGTGTAGCATAGTTCCTCTAATTTTATTTAATATTTATAGACTCATAACAATTTACATGTCCATTTTGAGTGAGGACTCCATGAAGCCCTTCCTTACATGCATCTTTACATACCACAAAACTTTCATTTGGGTCAAAAATATTTAGAACAGGTGCACTAGTAAGAAATTCTTTCAACAAATTAAAGTTTTGTTCACACTTAGATGACCATTCAAATTTAATTCCCTTCTTTTGCAAAGAAGTGATGGGATGAGAAATCTTAGAGAAACCTGCTATAAATCTTATGTAGTAACTAGCTAACCCCATAAAAGATATGAATTCTGAAAAACAAATTGGGTGTTGGCCATCCTCTAATGGCTTCAATATTCTTTGGGTATATTGTTCTACCATGTTTTGAAATAGTGTGTCCCAAGTAATGGATATGCTCTTGATAAAAATAACACTTACTAAGCTTGGCATACAACTAATGTTCCCTCATCATTTGCAATACCAATATTAGGTGACGTTCATGCTCTTCCTCTGACTTAGAATAGACAATTATGTCGTCCAGGAATACTATGACAAACTTATCCAAGTAATTTTTGAATATGCCATTCATTAAGCACATAAAGACAACTGGTGCATTAGACAGTCCAAATGGAACCACTACAAAATCATAATTCCCATACCTGGTGTTAAGGGGTTTAAAATCCATTTAACTCAACAATAGGAACCAAACCTGCCTTAGAGGCCCAATTAGACTCTGCAGCATTTGATGGGTGGAATTTTTCTCCATATCTTTCGATATGGCCAATTTATCGATGGGATTTACTTAGTGATTGACAGGATATCTTTTTGTGAAAGTTCCTCCTTCAGATTAAACGTTCTCTTTTGTCTTTTGTTTTATTAGATAAGTCTAATAAAGTAAGGTGTGATGGTAAACCAACTGATAGAATGGATTCTTAACTACTGAAGAAGGCTTATCCTGGGATAACTCTCGTGCTCTAGTGTGTAGACAACGATATTCACTCCTATTACAAGTCTAGTAATAATACGCTAACTTGTTGGTATTTCAATAATGACTGAGATACAATTATTGAAAGAAAATACGCATTGAATAAGATGAGTGCAAGAAAAATAGTTTCCTTAGCTCTACCAATCAATCACATATTAACACAACGATTCGCTTTTCATCATTTAGAACAAAAGAACTATTAAAGTATTGAAAAATATAACTTATCAATAGATTCAGAAACTCTTACTCATTACAATAACAACTACTGAAATAAAAGTTGGAAGTAGTTCCTCCTCAATCCAATCACATAACACCTTTGATGAAAAACAAAATGTTTTCACTGGTTCTAAAAATAACTTCTTAATTAAACTTTCTCACAAATAATTCTTTACAATTCTAAAAAAGAGGGTCTTTTCCCCAAAACCATCGACCCCTTCTAAAAGGTAAATCCCCCTATTTATAAAGAATCACTAACTAAAAATAGTTTCTACAAGTTTGTGTTAAGTAAAACAAAATATTGCCACATTGCGCTTGATCTCTTTGTTCTCTGGAAATCATCTCATGGTTTTACTAGAGTGGATGAATCTTCTCATATTCTGACCACTTGACGAAGAGATCCCCACATGTGTTATTATAAAGGAATCTGTGTTGGTCCATCGGGGTTGAAAGGGTTTCCTTCACTTCTATTGCTCGTTCTCTATATTTGATGACTTTGGCACATAAACGTTGCAGAACTGCACAAGCCTTGATTGGATGTTCCATAAAATTTTGTATTTGAATAAGTGTCATGCTTGCCACCTGCGTGATCTCAATTTCCCACACCGAGTCTTGTTTTACATGTCACTTGACTATGTCATGCAAGTCAACAAAGTCTTCGGGTTAGCTGAACTTTGGGAGACCAATGTCCTTCATCTCTGGATTGATATTTTCCTAGCTTCTTTCGCACTCGGCCCACCTCTTCTATATATCTCACTGAGGTTCTTGGACCATACTTACCCATTATTAGGATATTTTCCTGATCTGAGAGATGTTGCTATCCATCAGCACTCGAATGACATGCTCCTCTATGTCTCGACCCTTCTACATTGCGTTGATGTAATCGATTTGTTCTACAGCTTGGTATGCCTTTTCATACCCTCTCTCTACATCCTTATAGGTTTCCAGTGCCATAAGGGTATCTTCTTGATAATCAGCTACACATCCAGTGAAGAGATGTCTTTTGGTCATGAACTTTGCATATGCATCTTGGAACTCACTCTTCAGAAAAAATTTGGCCTGCGTTGAGTCTTGGTAATATTTTACTAGATGGTGTAGATGGTCTAGATCCTTCTATGCGGTGGCCAAGTCTGTTTCATCCTGCTTTGCTTGATCTAGCATGGGATAATTGATATCCATCCCTGCGCTGATGAGCTCATATGTCTTCACATTTTCTATGCTGAGTAGCTTCTCTTTTGTGGTGATGAGAATCGAGCTATCCAGCGTGAGTCTTATTTTCTTGGTGGTCCTCCTCATGATGGCTTTCCTCGTCTTGTCGTAAGAAATTGCATGTATATCAATAACCTGATCAATGGGCTCATGGATTTTTTGGTCTCCCCAGGCTAAAGTGTTTCCCAAGCTTCCTTCCGTATGTATTTTCTCTAGAACCGCCTCTTGTACTTCTTTGATAGGGGAAAATTCCATATGTTCCAATGTCTCGACCTCCATTTAGTGTTCATCAACTGGTGAGGTATCGACCAAAATTTAAGAGACAATGACATGCTCAATACTTACATGGTCATCGATTGTTAAGGTGTCGATCTCTGGCTATTGCAATTCCTCTTTTTGTCCACCTGAACCTAGCTCATCCCTAGATTTGTCTTTCATGGTCCCCGATAGGTCAAGAAGTTATGTGTCTAAGATACTTTCAGCCTCATGTTCTCCCTGTAGATGGTTTGGAATTGATGCATCGGGACTTGGAGAAAATGTCCCCCCTGGTTCTTTCTCCTCTGTAATTTGTATCAGAGTTATAAGCGAGAACTCTGAACTCTCTTCGTCATCATAGATACTTATTAGATCAAAAAGGGTACTAGGAACACTTGTTTCTCCTGGTGTTCTTGGAATCTCATGCTAGTTTGGAATGGTCACTGACGATCTGGCCTTTGGTAATGGAACTCTGGGATTTTCCAGACCAACAGTTTCCTCTAGTTTGGTTGACTCTGAGCCATTTATCTCCTCCATGATTGTGATTGGTTCGACCGGGGTGATCCTCATAGTTTCTAATAGTTGATGATATTTTTATAGCTATTGGATGACTCTTTGGGCTTCTAGTAACAACATCCCCCTCCTTTGTGCCTTTGTGTCTTTTGCTGCTCTGTTTTCTTCTCTAACCCTGAGAGCTTCTTGATCCATCTGTTCTATCATTTCAACTTTATCATCCATACTCATAGCTTTGAACCTATTCATGTTTTGGTTAGATTTTCTCTGTAGTACCTCCTCCCAATATTGAGCACATTTTGTAAAAATATCGTCGTCAAACTTATCATGTGCATATGGCCAGCAGGAAGCGTCTTGTGATGCATGCTGGAGAACTAGGCCTTTGGGGTCATGTTTTTGGAATTGACATGTCGACAACCTGTATTCTAGTTGTCTCAAACCCTCTTGTTTATCTTGTGCAATTTCCTTCACTATGAAAAACCCTACATGGAAACCATAGGGTATGAATGCTTGTTTCTTGTCCTTAGCCAAAGTGGCATTATAGCCCTACAGGATGGTCTGGTAATGTATTTCTCCTATGAAGAGTCGGTATGAGACATGAGCGGGGACTAAATGTGGTGTTTCGATGGCCCAAACAACTTGATATAGATCATGGTTTCATCTAGATACCAGTGGCCTACTTTTGAAATCATTTTCTTGGCCACTATAGATAGTCTTGGGAATTCTTTTTTGAAAATAATGAAATAAACCCAAGCTATGAATTCATCATAAATGAGAGCATAATATTTTTTGTACCTATTTTCCCAAAGGATGTTGAAGTAGACATGTACAGGTAGCTCTGCAACGTGCCAACTTATATTCATGTCGGTGAAGACATTCCTTGTGCAGATCACATCTAGCAGATATGAAGCCATGTGAAAAGTGGGTGCTTCTCCCTCCTTTGGTATCTAAGCCTACAATATACTGGTGCTCAATTGCTTGGAGATGATTCCTCCCCAGTTGAAGATACTCCAGAAAATAACCATAATGTATGCCAGGGACATCCATGCCTCTGAGAACCTAGTGCAATATTTATCCCCGTATAATCATAAAATTAGAGCCATTAAGTAGATATATGGATCCCTTAGATTTGTTGTCCCATACCAGTCGTTGCTCCAATTTGTTTCCTTCCACCAGAAGGCCATTAATCAGCTGGTGTCATGGAATTCATAGAACTTCACCATGAAATCTGTGTTCAACCGCTCCTCCGAGTCCCTGATCTTGTAATATTTATAGACCTCTGTCGGGAGAAATAATCTGACACATCTTCCATTCTCATCATTGATTAGGAACTTTTTCATATCTATATGATCGATTATCCAACCCAGAGTCTTAATGCAATGCAATACTAGAGTTCGACAGGCTAACCTATGCAAGCACGACCGGAGGATATTCGAAAAAACCTGGTCGTCAAGCGCCCTTACATCTAAGTTGTTGTGGGGGATAAACTCCTGCTAATCTTCCCAGTTGATTTTGTTGAACAAATCTCCCCATTGTGAGAGAATTATCTTTGATCTAGTGGTTTCTTCTGTATATCCAAAAGCACAAGGCTGAGAAAATTCCTTCTTAGTTGATTTTTTGATGACCGGTTCCACTCTGGGAGAAAATTGCAATTACCTCACAACTTCAGGAGAAGATCCTTCACCAATCTCTGCTTCCTTCAATTTTGGTTCCCTTGGCGAACGTCTGGTCGTTGGCTTCCTTGGAGGCATTTTTTCTTGCAGAGAGAACAACGTTATACGCCATGTTGTAGATAGAATGTTGATACATAAAAATGTGACTGTCGAAATGATAAAGTTAACACATACCTCTTCTTCACACTAGGTTAACCTAGTTTTGAAATTATGAGAATCAAGCGCAACTCTTGAGACGCTCTCTTCGTTTCTTCGACTACTTTATAAATGAGAAACTTGTGTGAAGAATGTAGGTGTTAGAAGTTGTCTTATTGATTTTAAATGGAGAGATTAATTACCTTGTCACATCAGTTCTTCAATTTGGGGTGTAAGTGTGGATCTATAAAATCTATCGCCAGATCCGCATCATGCTTGAGATTAAATGTAGTCATAGGTTGACGCCGCAAGAACGGGATATAATGTGGTTCATTGACGATTTAAAATTCCCATTGTTCGATCAGTGCATGGGGTAGAAATGTATGCGGAGTGAAACATTATTTGGCCTATTAAATGGAAAAATATGATCTTATTTTGTGCTAAAAACGTCCCATCATTCCGCTAATTTAACGGTTGGATCAGGAGTCAATGCTTTTCTTTATAAAAATTTTGTTGATATCTCTTGGAAAAAAATTTGATGCTAATCCATCTTTCCGTACAACACTGATGTGGAAATGATAACCTGGAAGTGTGACGAGGACACGAGGAAACCTAAGATGACTCGAGATGAAACTAGGCCATATGAAATGCCTACGCGGCAAAAACACATGGTGTTTGAGATTGGCGTCTTCGTTTAAGAGTGTTATTCAAAATCAGGGATTTTCATTAGATAAGTGTATTAACAAACAGGTCCTACCTTGTTGATGCCGAAAAAGTATCAAGGATTGATGATCGACGATAAGTTTAAACAAGTGTTCCCGAATTACCCCCCTTGAAACTTGCCAATGCCAAAAATGCATCAGAGATCAATGATCGACGATGTGTCAATGAAGAAATTTTACATGATTTAAATCTTTGATATTTTACTGACCTCGAACAAATGCATCAGTAATCGACTATTGAAGGTTCATCATGGCCCATGTCAATGTTTAACGCTCTCATATTTCACCGACGTTGATGATAAATTGACCATTTCTTGAATCATCTTTGTGAAAAACCAACACAAATCTACTATGTTTTTATCGATGTCTATGACACATCGATGATTGATGATTATTGTTACTATGTGTTCATTTTACTCGCTCAGATTTTTCTGATGGCGAACATAAGCGCATGGGTCACAATTTTAGCTGCAAATTCTTAGTTAAAATGCCAAGTTCTTTTTAGACACAAAGGTTTCACTTTGAAAGGTTCAAATAAATCCAACTTGATTGATGATGAGACATGAAAATGAAATTAGTGATCCCTCCACAATGGACTCAATTCAGAAAGCAGAACAAAAGAAAACAAGTGCTACCCAAAAGAGAAAAAAAATCATAAAATATTTTAGGGTGTGTTGAGCGCTCAACAAATGGTGATTATCTAGGAAAAAGAAAAATATGTGTTCTTTCATTAGAGCTTAGCTCATGCAGAAGATGGTTGAGAAACTATCTGGCTTCAATTTTATCAGAGTATTTCCTATCCATGCATTTACAATTTCCCAGGTTTGTGAATCTGGGTCCGCCTATGGATTTTAGCACTTATCCCACCTTCATTCCTCTTGACCATGACCCATGCCCCTTTTTGACAAGAGTTGGGTAAGTAATTCATTGGCTCGAGGCCATTTTAGTCATCATTATTCCCTCACTACGGTGTTTCTCCGCTGCTAACAAGCGTCCATATCCCTGACAGAGTCACCCGGATGTGACAGACCTTGCTCCACTGCCAGCAAGCATCCATATCCCCAATGGAGTTATCTGCATACCCTCTCCTACTTTTCACTCATTTAATATAATTGATTTATTTCTGGCAGAAATTCTCTAAGTGAGTTAGAGAGGAGGATGTTTCTTATCTGCAAGATGAAATAGTTAATGTGAAATTCTTCCTAGATCTATCTAGAGGTACAAATGATCCTTTCCAACTTGCCATTTTATTCTCTAAGTGAGTTAGAGAGGAGGATGTTTCTTATCTGCAAGATGAAATAGTTAATGTGAAATTCTTCCTAGATCTATCTAGAGGTACAAATGATCCTTTCCAACTTGCCATTTTTCCCTATGGGATTTATCATACTACCAGGCGAACACTTCATCACTTACCAAGGTTGTTTGTTTTGCAAAGACAAGATATAGATGTCCTTGAAGATTTGTAATTGCCCAATGTTTCTTATGTTGCACGTAAGTGTAAGTCGGGAGTAGAGTTTGCTACACCATATTTATTAAGGTCAACCAATGTCTTATGGAACACAACTTTATTACAATCCTTGAAGATTTGTAATTGCCCAATGTTTCTTATGTTGCACGTAAGTGTAAGTCGGGAGTAGAGTTTGCTACACCATATTTATTAAGGTCAACCAATGTCTTATGGAACACAACTTTATTACAAGAAAATAGCAAGCAAAAGAAAAGACAAAAATAAAAAGGAATCTGTAGTCAGTCTACCCTAAACCTACACATTTATCCTAATAAGAATGTATTCTAAAGAAACATGAAAAAGACATTTTTTTTTTTAATTTTAACAGAAATATTGTTTTAGGGCTTGGCCATTCACTGGGAGGGCATCGGGTTCCCCCATCATATTTTCAATCGATACGTGCCTGCCCCAATTTTCTCAGATACCTAGAAAGGTCTCAGCCATAGATTCTGAAACTTCGAATGTTTTCCCTTAGGTTCGTTTTCTCTATCCCATTTTAGAACTAAGTATCCTACTTCAAAATTCTTCTCTTTGGCCTTATGCTTGTCAAACCATATTTTAACTATCTCTTGATGACCGACGAACTTAGATTTTTCTTTCTCCCTTTCCTCTTCAAGCATGACGAGGGTATCACTTCTTTGTTGAATAACTGATGAGGGATGTTCTCTTGAACCCTTAGCAAGCTGAAGTGACGAAAGATATAACCCAATTGGGAGAACAACTTGTTCATATACTAGAAAGTATGGAGAGTTTCCTATATTGGGAGAACAACTTGTTCATATACTAGAAAGTATGGAGAGTTTCCTATAGCTTCCTTGGGTGTTACTCTATCTTCCCATAAGGCATTATGAAGCGAGCTATGCCAATTTCTCTGATTGTCTGTGACTATTTTCTTCAAGATCCTCACTAGGTTATTATTAGTTGATTATGCCACCCCATTTCCTTGTGGATATTAGTTTGTAGAGTATCTTATTATGATTCCTTTGTCTCGAGAGAACTGTGTTAATAGAGTAGAAGAAAAGTAAGAAGCATTGTCAAAAACAAGAATAGAAGGCATCCCAAACCTTGTGATCAGTTGTTGTTCTATGAATTGGATTACAACATTTTCATTCACATGAGTCAGAGGGATGGCCTCTACCCATTTCATAAAATAGTTCATAGTAGTCAGTATGTATTTATGTTGTTCTGAATAACTCGAGGTAATATCCCCTATGATGTCTAACGCCCATTGCTCAAATGGTCTAGATATGGTCACTGGTTGGAGTGGGACAACTTCTCTTTTTTCTCTACCAACTCTCATTTGACAAGATTTATAGTTCCTAGTGTATGTATGAGTGTCCCTAAATAGAGTAGGCCAGTAATAACCAACTCTTAATATTTTGTGAGATGTGGTATTTCCTACAAAGTGTCCACCTGCAGGACCATCATGGATCTCCCTTAGAAGCTTTCCTACATATTCACGTTCGAGACATCTCAAAAGTATACCATCATAATGTATGCGGAAAAGTACTAAATTTACGAGGCAATATTGCACAGATTTTAGCCTGAGAGCTCTCCTTTCCTTAGGGATTAGGTTTTCTGGGAATGTTCCATGATGTAGGAGGTAAATCAATTTTCCATACCAAGACTCTTTCCATGGGTGAATGTATAAATCTTCACTACACCATAATGCTAATTCATTCTCCCACCCGGGGTCTTCATTTATTCGATCTTGGGCTTTTGCGGCCAGCTTACACAATCCTTGTCCCTTTACTAATTTGGTAGGTTTTATATCTAGATTAAATTCTTGGACAACTACCATCCAATTTCCCCTTCTATCCCCCATATCCTATTGAGTGAATAAGGATCAGACTACAGGATGAGGCACGATGAATTTGGTGTGATTTTTTAGGATGTAAGATTAGTGTAGGGTAGTTCAATTCAGCTCCTTGGATATTAGTGCTCATAAATGATACCAGTGCCTCGTTGTTATCATCATCATTCTAGGTCAATATTGCAACTAAGGATTGGTCGGAGGCGAAAGTATATATGAAAACATATTTACTAAAGTTGGGACTTCACAACACTGGAGCTTCAGATATTGTAGTCTTGATATTGTTGAAAGCATATTTTTGCTCTTCATCCCACTTAAAATTTGCATCCTTACGAATCATTTTATGTAAGGGTTTGACAGTTTCAACAAAATCGTGTGTGACCTTTCTCACAAAATTAATTTTCCCTAAGAAGGATTGCATAGACTTTTTGTTATGGGGTAAGGGAAGCTAAGCTATTGCCTTTATTCATTCGAGATCTATACGAATTCCTGTTTGAGATATAATATGGCCTAGTAGTTCCCCTTCCTCGACACCAAATATAGTTTTCTTATGGTTTAAATATATTCCAGATTTCCTACACCTTTCGAAAATTTGGGTTAGATCTTGGATGTGGTCTTCTTTGTTCTTTGAATACATAGTCATGTCGTCCAAATATACTACTACACATTTGTTAATTGATCCCTGAAAAGCTACATGCATTGCCCTTTGGAAGGTTTCCCCTCCATTAATCAACCAAAAGGGCATGCATTTATAATCAAAGTTTCCCCACTTGGTTCGGAAGGTAGTCTTCAATCGATCTTCCTCTGAAACTAGAACCTAGTTATAACCTGAGAAACCATCTAGAAGTCTTCCTCTGAAACTAGAACCTAGTTATAACCTGAGAAACCATCTAGAAGGGAGAAAATTTCAGAACCAGAAATAGTCTACAAGAGCTGTTCCATGGGTGGGACTGGGTAGTTATCCTTTTCTGAGGATCTGTTAAGGTTTCTGAAATCTACACATAGGTGGATCTCCCAGACTTTTTCCTAACAGGAACCAAATTTGCTACCCAGGCAGAGTGTCTGACCTGAAAGATATTCTCAGCATCTAGTAATTTCTTTAGCTCTTGATACATTAGGGGTTCCAGAGATGGATGTTACTTCCTAAGATTTTGTTGGAAGGGTTTTACTCAATATTTTAATGGAATTGTGTGTTGGATAATGCGAGTGTCATAAGTTTTCAATTCTTGGTAGGTCCAAGCAAAGAAATATTAATATTCTCTAAAAATATTGAGATAAGCTTTCATGTTTTCTTTAGACACTATTTTACCTAGATTTGCATTCTTAGGGTTTTCTAGGGTTCCTATATTTATATTCTCATATATGAGACACAAACTCCCTGTATTTGTGTTATTTGATCCTTTAAATCTTTCCCTTGGGTCGAAAAGGCTCTCCAAATTCGCTACCCCTTTTGGTATCGTGTGAATCCTTGGTTTATTATTAGAGTGATATGTTCCGCTCTTCTTTTCATGGAAATTGGTTTCTGCCAGTTGCTCTTGGAATACGTCATCATTAATATCCAAATCTTTGAAATTCTCTTGATTAGTTAGAAAATCTACAATATGTTCATCAAAAACCTTCCAATTAGAAAGTTGGGTACTTATGGTTTGTAGAGTTGTTCTCATCATTAATATCCAAATCTTTGAAATTCTCTTGATTAGTTAGAAAATCTACAATATGTTCATCAAAAACCTTCCAATTAGAAAGTTGGGTACTTATGGTTTGTAGAGTTGTTCCACAATGAACCTGGAGGCTTCATATTCTTCTAAAGGGGATAACCTCAAGGGTGTAGTGGCTAGGGAATCAACAAGAGTATTCTTTTTCTTGGGAATAGCAATAATATTGAAGGCCTCAAAATGTTCTATTAGTCTATGCACCTATTGTTGGTAATTTCTCAAGTGAGGTGAATTTCAATGGATAGTATTATTCACTTGCCTAACGACAATTTTAGAGCCACCAGAAAAAGAGTCCCCAAAAACTTTGAGTTCTTTAATGTTTAAGTCTATGGTTTTCTTTAGTCCTTGAACTAGAGCTTCATACTCAGTAGTGTTATTGGTGCATTCAAATTCTAGTCTGTAGGACAAGAAATTTTGCTTCCCCTTCAGGTCCACGAGGATACATCCTACTCCCAACCCTTCTTTTGATTTAAACCTATCAAAGTACATCGTCCAAACTTGTGAGTGAAATTTAGAAAATTCTTCAGGCCTAGTTATTTTCTCATCTCTGTATACCTTGTCTTTTGTTTCCAAAAGGGGTTCCTGAAAGAAGATGATTTCTTCTGCTACCAGTAGATTCACTTGAAAAATACTTGAAGAGTTTTGAGTGAGAGGTATATCAGATGAGAGAGGAGAAAAATTCCCTAAATCAGAATCGCATGAGTAGTTTCCTAGCACGGGGAAATCTATCGACGAGGGTTCGTTGAAGGATTCTAAATCGGTGACAACATGTTTGATATATCTTTCCCTATCAATCCTAATAATTTTGGTATGTCCCTTTAGCGAAAATCAGAGGTGAGCCCAATCCCTGCTAAAGTATCCATTAAGTTTCTCAGACCAGTCTCGACTAAGTAGTAGTCCATAAGATTATGGGATATCTACTACAATTATGTCAATTACTTGAACAAATTT
>CBVK0101168874.1:0-11587 GCA_900067695.1 Picea abies
AAAGAAAAATAGTTTCCTTAGCTCTACCATCAATCACACATTAACACAAAAATTTGATTTTCATCATTAAGAACAAAAGAACTATTAAAATATTGAAAAAGATAGCTTATCAATAGATTCAGAAACTCTTACTCGTTACAACATCAACTACTAAAATAAAAGTTGGAAGTAGTTCCTCCTCAATCCAATCACATAACTCCTTTGATGAAAAACAAAATTTTGTCTCTAGTTCTAAAACGAACTTCTTAATTAAAGTTGCTCAGAAATAATTCTTTACAATTCTCAAAATGAGGGTCATTCCCCCAAAACCATCGACCTCTTCTAAAAGGTCAATCCCCCTATTTATAAAGAATCACTAACTAAAAATAGTTGTTACAAGTTTGTTTTAATTAAAACAAAATATTGTCATGTGGTGCTTGATCTCTTTGTTCTCTGGAAATCATCTAGTGGTTCTAGTAGAGTGGATGACTCTTCTCGTATTTTGACCCCTTGACGAAGAGATCCTCGCATGTGTCAGTATATGGGAATCCATGTTGGTCTATTGGGGATGAAAGGGTTTCCTTCACTTCTATTTTTCATTCTCTATATTTGATGACTTTATCACTTAAACACTGGAGAACTGCACAAGCCTTGATAGGATGTTCCATAAACTTTTGTATTTGACCTAGTGTCATGCTTGCTACCTGTGAGATCTCAACTTCCCACACTGAGTCTTGTTCTACATGTCATTTGACTATGTCATCCAAGTCAAAAAATTCTTTGGGTGAGATGAACTCTGGTAGGTCAATGTCTTTCATCTCCCGATTGATCTTTTCTAAGCCTCTTTCGCACTTGGCCCACCTCTTCTATATATCTCGCTGAGGTTCTTGGGCCATACTTGATCCAGATTTTATGAGAAGAACGAAATGAAGATAGATTATTAGAATATTATTAACACATAACAACAAATATACAGTAAAATTGGTTTTCTATTCAATAAGGAAATAAGTTGAAACTGTAAAATGCAGTGGAAAACAAGCTTGCTGGAATGGTGGCGGCTTGTGTTTGAGAAGAGATGTGACAGACGCGCTCATTCACAACAAGATTATTACAATGAGGCTCTAAAGATATTTTTTAAAATCAATTGGAATGTAACAAACCTATACATCCAAGAAACCTAACCCTAGGAGATGAAGTGCCAAAAGTCATGTGGGCCCCATTTGGTTAAGTTAATACATCAACTTCCCAGGGTCGCAATTTTTGCATACGATCTTCATTTTGGGAACATGATAGCTCGTTGGAAAGGTATCATCGATGAGATTCATTTTTTGGGATCAATAAGATCCTTTTTCTATAATTGATAATATCTACCCAAAAATACTTTCGTTTAGGCCCTCAAAATGGCCCCGAAAGTTAAAAACTGCTAAAAATAGTAAATTACCAAAGTTGCCAAAAAATTGTTTTGAGACAGTTGGAAAAGGTGGGTGGCCACTGATATCCACCTGGATCAATCCTCCCTAATTAAGAATCAATTTTCTCCATTGCGTTGATATCCCCCATCAGGTGAGGAAATTTCTGTTGAATTTGGCCTCGGGTGAGCCACTTGTCTTGGTGTAGGAGCTTCCCTGCTTTGATGACTCGATAAAGTTGGATCCTTTGTTGTTGAGTGCACTTGATATTTTTGTACACAATCTGATAACTAGATGCCTATTGCATGCAGTCAGGGTTGAGCTCTTTTGGTGTCAAATTCTCTGCTATCTTTGAGGTGCCAATAATGGTGGGAAATATGGATGAAGGAGAGCCACGTTGAAGACTGGGTGTAGGCCAAGGAAAGGAGGAATGTTGAGATCAAAATAATTATCACCCATAGACTTGGTGATGGTGTACAACCTGTTATCACCATAATTGTTTTTTGATGGAATCCAAGTCTCTGGATTTAAGGAGGGGCTAGATCAGTGTGGAAACACGATAGTTTGGAGGACAGGGTCACACCTAGTAGAGAAGGAATAAATCTAGCGGGGACGCAGGTTTGATGGGACCCAGTGGGCCAAAGATCTGAAGATATCTCAAATTGACGGTCACAAAGCATATCGGACGGGGAACTAGCACAAAGTTTAATCGCTTGAGAGCGAGCCGATAGAAATATCATGGTTTCATATCGCAACCATGTGGTGCCACCAGAGGCATATCGGAGAGAAAAGCGGTCTACCCCAAGCCTCTTTATCTCACCTCCGGTATCGAAAAGCATATATAAAAGGAGGGCCCTCGGTCATTATTTTATGATATTTAAAATCATTTAAACATTTGAAAATTGGCGCAAATGCTCTGTTCAAACTGAAGCTCAAAAATGAACTAGACTCATGCATTCTCCACTCATTCACATGTATTTTTCATCATGGCCATGAATCCTATCATTTTATGCATAGCAGAGCAAGGTCCCTCGCCAAGTGAAGAATCCCTAATTGACAGAGACTCTGATGTGTTTGACACTGAAATTACAGTCTCTCCTATCTCCATATCCATAACCAATTTGTTAGATAATGTAGGGAGACAAATACCTTTCCTCAAAGAGGTCCAAGCCTCCATAGTCCCTTACACCATCGAAGTCACATTCCCTTTCCCGAAATTCATAATCTGGTGTGTCGAGAAATACTCACAGGAAGAAAGGTCCTTTTAAATAGGTTAGGGTCAAAGGTATTGTGTAGAGTAGATAGCTCGTCAGTTCGACACGCTCTTGGTACACAAAAATATTCCCCCGCAACGTCTGAACCCTTTGAGGAAGAGAGATAATTGCAGTCTACAGAGAATGTCCCCTCGAGGTTAAAACCCTATTTTTGCAGACCACTGTTAAACCCAAACATCATTTTGAGAGTCTTTCGTTGATTATGCATGTAAGTGCCATGGTTATTGAGGTCCAGTGGGCTTGTTCCATACTCTGTAAGATCTTAGGTTTGAATAATGACAAATTTCTAGTAGAGGTCATGTTAGGTTTTCTGTTGACCTTTTCTCAGTCAGAGTCTATTCCATCAGTCTGTATCAGTTTTGAAGAGTTCATAGTTGATAATGTACACAAGCGGTTAGTGAACTTCCAATCACTGATGCAATTCATGTATTACACACACTTGACGAGGATGTTCCTAGAGACGAACAAGACAAAGTTCCTTGAGGTTGTGTTCATCTCGATTGAATGCAAAAGGACCACAATGCTCATTTTTATAAATAAGATCATGTCCAGAATTTATAGCTTAATCTTCAGCACCAACCTACCAAGGGTTTTAGAAGAAATGAAAAGTTATTTGCAGCCCAATCCAGAGAACAAAGTAGGAGATTGGGTGTTTTCCATGCACTCTACTGTGATTTGGTTATATGGTTATCAAGAGGCACCTTACCTTCTACCTTTTTTCCTGACGCCCATAATATTTTCCCTAGAGTTCATCAGGCAAAGAATCATCTCAGAAAAAGAACATTTTCTGAAAATTCACAAAGTGTCTAACTTAAAGTTTTCTTTCATAATAGGAACTTTTGTGGTGAATACTAGATCATGTTTGCCTCATATCCAGGCCAACCTCAAGGACTTTGGATTTGCACAACTACAAGGGAGAAAATATGATCCACACCAGGTCATATCTAAAAGAAGACTGATGAGAAAACAAGGCCCTTATGAACATGAATATGTTGAAGGTTTTGATAAACTGGCGAACCTGGAAACCTGTGTAGATATGGAAGTCATTTTGTAGCTTGATCAGACGCAACAAATAGATTCAACCCCACAGGAGACCCAAAAAAATAAAACTCCTCCAAGGATGATTATTAAAGCTCCCAAGATGAGTGTTTATAGCAAAAGGAGTAGTTCAGAGGCCCTGGGCACTAGTGGTTGGCAAAATGTTCTCAAGAAAATAAAAACCACACAATATCCATAGATAGTAAACCTGGAGGAAGTAGAACCTAACAAACAAACGAATATGGAAATGGTGGAGAGCATGACCAAAAATGAAGAGACTAGTACATAAATCATGCCACAGAGTGAAGGCATGTTTTGATCCAGTTGGAAAAGGTGGGTGGCCATTGATATCCACCTGGATCAATCCTCCCTCCTTAAGAATCAATTTTCTCCATTGCGTTGATATCCCCCATCAGGTGAGGAAATTTTTGTTGAATTTGGCCTCGGGTGAGCCACTTGTCTTGGTGTAGGAGCTTGCCTGCTTTGATGACTCAATAAAGTTGGATCCTTTGTTTTTGAGTGCACTTGATATTTTTGTACACAATATGATAACTAGATTCCTGTTGCATGCAGTCAGGGTTGATCTCTTTTGGTGTCAAATTCTCTGCTATCTTTGAGGTGCCCAATAATGGTGGGAAATATGGCTGAAGGAGAGCCACGTTGAAGACTGGGTGCAGGCCAAGGAAAGGAGGAATGTTGAGATCAAAATAATTGTCACCCATAGCCTTGGTGATGGTGTACAACCTGTTATCACCATAATTGTTTTTTGATGGAATCCAAGTCTCTGGATTTAAGGAGGGGCTAGATCGGTGTGGAAACACGATAGTTTGGAGGACAGGGTCACACCTAGTAGAGAAGGAATAAATCTAGCGGGGACACAGGTTTGATGGGATCCAGTGGGCCAAAGATCTGAAGATATCTCAAATCGACGGTCACAAAGCATATCGGACGGGGAACTAGTACAAAGTTTAATTGCTTGAGAGCGAGCCGATAGAAATATCATGGTTTCATATCGCAACCATGTGGTGCCACCAGAGGCACATCGGAGAGAAAAGTGGTCTACCCCAAGCCTCTTTACCTCACCTCGGGTATCGAAAAGAATATATAAAAGGAGAGCCCTCGGTCATTATTTTATGATATTTAAAATCATTTGAACGTTTGAAAATTGGCACAAATGCTCCCTTTAAACTGAAGCTCAACAATGAACTAGACTCACGCATTCTCCACTCATTCACAGGTATTTTTCATCATGGCCATGAATCCTGTCATTTTATGCATAGCAGAGCAAGGTCCCTCGCCAAGTGAAGAATCCCTAATTGACAGAGACTCTTATGTGTTTGACACTGAAATTACAGTCTCTCCTGTCTCCATATCCATAACCAATTTGTTAGATAATGTAGGGAGACAAATACCTTTCCTCAAAGAGGTCCAAGCCTCGATAGTCCATTACACCATCGAAGTCACATTCCCTTTCCCATAATTCATAAGATGGTGTGCAGAACAATACTCGCAGGAAGAAAAGGTTATTTTAAATAAGTTAGGGTTAGAGGTCTTGTGCAGAGTAGATAGCCCGTCAATTCGACATGCCCTCGTTATACCAGATTCTCCCCCCACAGTGTCTGAACCCTTAGAGGAAGATAAGATAATGACAGTCTATAGTGAATGCCCCCCTGAGGTCAAAACCCTATTTTTGCAGACCATTGTTAAACCTAAACATCATTCCGAGAGTTTGTCATTTCCTATTAATGTAAGCATCATGGTTATAGAAGTCTACTTGGCCTGTTCCATACTCAGTCAGATTTTAGGTTTAGATAATGACAAATTTGTAGTTGAGTTCATGTTGGGCTTTTTGTTAACTTTTTTTCATTCAAAGTCCAGTCAATCAGTCTATATCATTTTTGAAGAGTTCATAGAAGATAATGTACACAAGAAGCTAGTGAACTTCCAATCACTAAGGCACTTTAGGTATTACACACACTTGTTGAAAATGTTCCTAGAGACAAACAAGCCAGAGTTCCTTGAAGCCGCATTCATCTTGACTGAATGAAAAAGGATCACAACGCTCATTTTTATAAATAATATCATGTCCATAGTTTATAGCTTAATCTTTAGCACCAACCTACCAAGGGTTTTAGAAGAAATGAAAAGTTATTTGCAGCCCAATCCAGAGAACAGAGTGGGATATTTGATATTGTTCATGCACTCTATTGTAATTTGTGTATATGGTTATCAAGAGGCACTTTACCTTCTACATGTTTCGTGACTCCCAGAGTCTTTGCACTGGAGTTCATCAAGCAAAGAATCATCTCAGAGACAGAACATTTTTTGAAAATGCACAAAGCGTCTAACTTAAAGTTTCCTTTCATAATAGGACCCTTCATTGTGAAGACTAGATCCTACTTGCCTCAGATCTAGGCCAAGCTCAAGGAGTTTGGATTTGCATAGCTACAAGGGAGAAAATATGATCCACACCAGGTCATATCTAAAAGAAGACTGATGAGCAAACAAGGCCCTTATGAACATGAGTATGTTGAAGGTTTTGACAAATTGGCAAATTTGGAAACCTGTGTAGATATGGAAGTCATTTTGTAGCCTGATCAGACACAGCAAGTAGGGTCAACCCTACAACAAACTCAGACATAGAAAAATCCTCCAAGGTTGATTATTAAATCTCCCAAGATGAGTATTTATAGAAAAAGGAGCAGTTCAGAGGCACTGGGCACCAGTGGTCAGCGAAATGTTCCCAAGAAAATAAAAAGCACACAATCTCCACAGATAGTAAACCTGGAGGAAGAAGAACCTAAAGAGAAAATGAGCATGGAAATGGTGGAGAGTGGAACCAAAAACGAAGAGGCTAGTACATAAATCATGCCACAGGGTAAAAGAAGTTCAAGGTCTTTCAGCAACAAGAAACATGTCTTCGATCAGACACCTAGAGAAGCCTACCAATCCAAAGAAGATTCAACAAATCAATATCTTGTGAAAGGGAACCTGGCCATGAGTGAAATAAGAGATTTGATACCAGAGGTAGAAAGGATTTCTCAAAATAAGTCATCCTCGTTTTCAGTTAGGGATGTAGAGAGAAAGACACTGAACATAGTAGTAGAATATGAGGATAAAGTGTCTGAAATCAAGCTACATTATGAAAATATTAGTGCCCCAGACAAGGTGAAATTTCACAGAAACATCAGTGACATGTTGTATTCAGACTACCTGAGTCTAAGTTTGAGGGCTTCAAGGCTAACAAATCATATGCTTAAGCTGGAGGTACAATTGAGGCAAGAAAAAACATCTAGCAGAGCTTGGCAGACTCAAGTCAAGAGATTAAAATCTGAAGGCCCTCAAGGGGTAAAAGTTTCCTTAGATGATAAATACAACATGATTCAAAGCATGAAGAATAAGATAAATATGTTTTCCACGGAGAATCCACAAACAACAAAGATGGCTGCTCTTGAACAAGAAAAGGAGACATTTCGACAGGAACCATTGAATTACAAAGCCAAAGTATTGCAACTCGAGAAAGACAAAGTGAATTGGTCACAAGGGCAGATAGTAACATTAGACGTGGCTGTTATTGTACCTTCTACTGCAGAAATTGGGCCAAACACTGATGGACTGGTTCAGGCTATGTACCAAGTTAGCCTGAAGGAAGGAGAAATCAAGAGTCTTAAGGGAGATATAGAAAAGATACAACAAGAAATGAAAATAAAGAATGAGAAGATGGCCCAGTTCCAAAAATAAAATCAATATTTGCAGGAAAGAGTGGGCAAGTTTAAAACGAGGTTGAAAGGTAAAGGACTTTTGCAGGGAGATAAACATGTAATCTGGGACTCTATTGTTGTTGAAGCTGCTAAGTTTGGGTTGTACCTAAATTTCATAAATGACAAAGATAGCATGGTTATCACTGCCTGAAGAAGATGTACCATTGTGAATGAGACACTGACAAAAAAGCCGTTAGAGTGGGCCTAGAACACTATAAATTTGCTGAATTTTGTTCCCACTGCTGAACTTCATACCATTGGGGTCAAAGAAACGACTACACTGATCATTTGGGCCAGGAGGATAATTGCTAAGAACAACTTGCTCAAGTCAGTTAAGACCAAAGCTGTATAGATGGAGCAGAGTATACAGGAATTCACGGATCTGTTTGAGAAATTATTTATCAAATGCCTCTCATAATTTTAGGATGGCAAAGGGAAATTATACGACCAAGAAAAATACAACTCTCTCCTAGCCTAGTGAAGAATGGATCATTCCAAGTTTGAAGGCCTAGAGGAAAACTTGAAAGGAGCAAGTCTAGTGGAATATTTGACCACATACTTTGAGATCTTAAATCAGTTTAAGACAGTAAATATTAGGCTGCCAACTATGACTTATGCTACTTGCATCGACTTGGAGATCCTGATAAAATAAATGATGGATTATGAGATTCCTTATGATTTACAGTGGAAAGAGATCGTACGACTAGGCAAGACAAAGTGCATTTTTTCAGGAACCAGCAAATAGCCTCTAGGTGTCACCAAATTGGCAAGTTCGACAGAAGATCGGAGAAGGATAGATGGCGAGGAAAAAAGGTGAATAGTCAGAGAAATCAGCCATTAGTTTATGAAACATTTTTTGTTTAATCATTGTAAATCGGTTCACATGCCGAGACTGTCAATTGAAAATATTGTAGTCAGTTTTAGAAGCTGAAACGTTTCATTTGAGCCATTGTAATCGAATTGTATAAGTACTAGAAGTTCCGAATGAATTAATGTTGGCAGAAGTGCAAGGGCACCTTTTTTTTGTTACTGAACTCAATTGTAATTTGCTAGAGCTGAATTGAATACATATGCAGAAGATTTTAAAGTCTATATGAAAAGATTCTAATGGTGGTGATATGATTTTTGTCTCCTTTGTGTAGATATGGAAGTCATTTTGTAGCCTGATCAGACACAGCAAGTAGGGTCAACCCTACAACAAACTCAGACATAGAAAAATACTCCAAGGTTGATTATTAAATCTCCCAGGATGAGTATTTATAGAAAAAGGAGCAGTTCAGAGGCACTGGGCACCGGTGGTCAGCGAAATGTTCCCAAGAAAATAAAAAGAACACAATCTCCATAGATAGTAAACCTGGAGGAAGAAGAACCTAAAGAGAAAATGAGCATGGAAATGTTGGAGAGTGGAACCAAAAACGAAAAGGCTAGTACATAAATCATGCCACAGGGTAAAAGAAGTTCAAGGGCTTTCAACAACAAGAAACATGTCTTCAATCAGACACCTAGAGAAGCCTACCAATCCAAAGAAGATTCAACAAATCAATATGCTGTGAAAGGGAACCTGGCCATGAGTGAAATAAGAGATTTGATACCGGAGGTAGAAAGGATTTCTCAAAATAAGTCATCCTCGTTTTCAGTCAGGGATGTAGAGAGAAAGACACTCAACATAGTAGTAGAATATGAGGATAAAGTGTCTGAAATCAAGCTACATTATGAAAATATTAGTGCCCCAGTGACATGTTGTATTTAGACTACCTGAGTCTAATTTTGAGGGCTTCAAGGCTAACAAATCATATGCTTAAGTTGGAGGTTCAATTGAGGCAAGAAAAAACATCTAGCAGAGCTTGGCAGACTCAAGTCAAGAGATTAAAATCTGAAGGCCCTCAAGGGGTAAACGTTTCCTTAGATGAGAAATACAAAATGATTCAAAGCATGATGAATAAGATAAATATGTTTTCCACAGAGAATCCACAAACAACAAAGATGGCTTCTCTTGAACAAGAAAAGGAGACATTTCGACAGGAAGCATTGAATTACAAAGCCAAAGTATTGCAACTGGAGAAAGAAAAAGTGAATTGGTCACAAGGGCAGACAGTAACATTAGACATGGCTGTTATTGTACCTTCTACTGCGGAAATTGGGCCAAACACTGATGGACTGGTTCAGGCTATGTACCAAGTTAGACTGAAGGAAGGAGAAATCAATAGTCTTAAGGAAGATATAGAAAAGATACAACAAGAAATGAAAATAAAGAATGAGAAGATGGCCCAGTTCCAAAAATAAAATCAATATTTGCAGGAAAGAGTGGGCAAGTTGAAAACAAGGTTGAAAGGTAAAGGACTTTTGCAGGGAGATAAACATGTAATCTGGGACTCTATTGTTGTTGAAGCTGCTAAGTTCGGGTTGTACCTAAATTTCATAAATGACAAAGATAGCATGGTTATCACTGCCCGAAGAAGATGTACCATTGTGAATGAGACACTGACAAAAAAGCCCTTAGAGTGGGCCTAGAACACTATAAATTTGCTGAATTTTGTTCCCACTACTGAACTTCATACCATTGGGGTCAAAGACAGGACTACACTGATCATTTGGGCCAGGAGGATAATTGCTAAGAACAACTTGCTCAAGTCAGTTAAGACCAAAGATGTACAGATGGAGCAGAGTATACAGGAATTCAAGGATCTATTTGAGAAATTATTTATCAAATGCCTCTCATAATTTTAGGATGGAAAAGGGAAATTATACGACCAAGAGCAATACAACTCTCTCCTAGCCTAGTGAAGAATGGATCATTCCAAGTTTGAAGGCCTGGAGGAAAACTTGAAAGGAGCAATTCTAGTGGAATATTTGACCACATACTTTGAGATCTTAAATCAGTTTAAGACAATAAATATTAGGCTGCCAACTATGACTTATGCTACTTCCATCGACTTGGAGATCCTGATAAAATAAATGATGGATTATGAGATTCCTTCTGATTTACAGTGGAAAGAGATCATGCGACTAGGCAAGACAAAGTGCATTTTTTCAGGAACCAACAAATAGCCTCCAGGTGTCACCAAATTGGCAAGTTCAACAGAAGATCGGAGAAGGACAGATGGCGAGGAAAAAAGGTGAACAATCAGAGAAATCAGCCATTAGTTTATGAAACATTTTTTGTTTAATCATTGTAAATCGGTTCACATGCCGAGACTGTCAATTGGAAATATTGTAGTTAGTTTTAGAAGCTGAAATGTTTCATTTGAGCCATTGTAATCGAATTGTATAAGTACTAGAAGTTCCGAATGAATTAATGTTGGCAGAAGTGCAAGGGCACCCTTTTGTTGTTTCTAAACTCAATTGTAATTTGCTAGAGCTGAATTGAATACATATGCAAGAAGATTTTGAAGTCTATATGAAAAGATTCTAATGGTGGTGATATGATTTTTGTCTCCCTTCATTGTATGTATTTCCTGTGTTCTTTAATTCCATTTACATTTTCTTCTATTTAAATTGGAGAGTTAAAGGCCCATAATGCATCTTATGATTCCCTCAGCTTAAGCAATTTAAACTATGTGTATTTCTTCTTAACTAATTCATAATTCATTTCAGTAATGATCTGATGCAATTATTTGTTTTCTCTTTCCTCTTACACCCTTCTTAAATACCATTTACAATGTGTATTTCTTCTTAACTAATTCATAATTCATTTCAGTAATGATCTGATGCAATTATTTGTTTTCTCTTTCCTCTTACACCCTTCTTAAATACCATTTACAAATCATATTCATTGGCTCATTTAGCCTTTATCCTCTGCAGAATTCTACCAGCCAACCATTGTTTTCATTCACTTTCAGAATTTCGACTCCATAGCCCTAAGTGTCCCTCCCCTTCCTTGCCAACAACTTTATAAAATCCCCAAAACAAACCAAATATAGCCACCGATTGCCAAATAAATATCAAGTAACATGAGAGATCCCTCTTTGAGTTGAGCAGGCTAGTGCCCATCTCTAAAGTAGGTTGAAACAATTACCTCTGTCATTTATCTATCATCCGGACAAAATTTACAGAGTGCTAACACAACCCATAATGGAGTGGGTGAAGCTTCCAATGGGGCCATATAAGGCATTCTTTCTACAAGTGC
>CBVK0101168898.1:0-13628 GCA_900067695.1 Picea abies
TTTTTGGTATAGAGTAGTCATGTGAAAATAAAATCTAGGCACATTTAGGTCCATATGATGACCTGGCATGACCTTGGCCATGAGACTATTATGTTGCTATGGAGAAAATCATTGGAGTAGTTACAACATCGAATGAAATATTTGTTTTTGGAGTCAAAATTGATCACCAAATTTCAAGGAGGCAACGCTATCCTTGAACGTTGAATCCGGAGAAAAATAAATAATTAGGCATTCATGTCGATGATGTAGTATACCTACATATTACATTGAAGGCATTTTTTAAGTGGATGAATCCTATCCAAATTTTTCATTGTATGAAACTAGTTGACCCAAACCACTTGTTTCCAAAAAATTGTCGACTACTTGTCCTCTTCTATGTGTCACTTGATTTTGAATATTCACACATCTTTCTTTTACACCATCATCATCCCACACCATGCTTGAACCAAGGAAGAATAAGAACACTCATTGAGGTGGAAATGAAGAGGAACACACAATTTTTATGAGCCCTCCAATGTTGTCATTAGACACCTTATTAACTTTGCTCATCAATTCATGTGCTACATTACCAATTAATCATCATTAATTACTTGCATTTCTTCTCCACCTTAGAGCTCTATACATTTTGGAAATTTCCATATAGATTCACACCAACCTAAATATTGATTGAGAATCTTTTGTGAGAGGTTAGTGGTTTTCTACAATTTTGGAAAATTCATTGGGTCACCTCTCCATTTTGTAGTGAAGGATTGAAATTTTGCGTACATGTCATTGAATATAGAGTGCAAAGTTTCTTTGAAGTGCCACAAATCATAGTCCTCTTGTCACAATGATCATTCAAATTTTATTTCCTACAAATATTTAAAACCATCCTCTATCTCCTTTGATGAAACTTGAAGCCAAAGAGAAGGAAATCCCTCTATATTTCTCTAGCTACAATTCTACTTGCTCCACCATTGTCCACAATTGCCATGTAGCAAGCTCTTAGGAATTCCCAACATTTTCTTGAGTTCCATTGTTGGTAGTGTCTGATAATCTTTGAAGTAGGTTTTGTTTACATTGTTTAGGCATTGTTGTTTCTCTTTTTCCTACCCCAAATTACAAAGATGAAGCCTCGGAGGTTTGAGAGCAAGGGCAAGGGATCTAAAGCAAAGGAACCTACATCAACAATTCAAAATTCTGCATAAATGCTAAAGTTAGGGTTTTCAGCGACTTTCATGGTGATGTGATGCCCTGGTGTTGCAATCCTGAGGTGTTTGGAGTTGTAGTATTGTCCTTGCTACATTGACTACAACTTAGCCAGGTTGTTAGGCCAATGACCTTTTCACAATAAGACAAGGCATAGTGGCCTCTCTTGATCTATCTCTTATTCTACATGATGGTAATGATGACATTATCTTGAGGCTTGATATTATACTTTATGATACTAAGTATGGTTGTTTGTCTTAGTTATTTCGGGCATGATCCATACTAGGGTAGTTTTTGGGTCAAGTTCCTCCCAAGGCAATGATTGGACAAAAGTATTATTCACATTCCTATTTAATAACCTTTCACATGTATATGAAATCCTTGTGTGTGGCCCATGGGTTTGCAATTATACCATGGTAGTCATGAGCCAATGGTCCCTTGAATTTGGTTGTCTGAGAGGCCCAACTAGTTTTCCCAATCTAGGTAGACTTCCTTAGGTTTTCCCAAGTAAACTTTTCCTAAGGGCTTGGTTTACAACTAGTTAAACTCGTGACAAGTAAAAGTAAAAACTTCACTCTTATGAATCTATCTTATGAAAATTTAAAGAAACCATGATACTTGGAGTATAAGTAATGTCAATGATATGTTGTTTGATCAAATTGCCATTAATAGTCATTGTATTATAGGAGGGAAAACCAAATATTCTCCTCCTTTCTAGATTTATTGAAATCTCAAATGGAAGGAAAAAGGTGGGTCCTCTGCTGGTATATTAACATTACATATTTTCTATATATTTAAAGAAAAATATTCCTTGTTTTAGAAAACTACAAATAATGCCCACAAGATACATGTATATCATGGTAGACAAAGTTTGTGTACCATGGAACATGATTTTCACTGGGCTACTAGCGACAAGACTCTCTCAAAGTCAAACCTAATATATTTTTAAATTATTTATAAGGAACAATTAAAGGCAATATAATTTTTCTCGGAGGGTATTTAATCTTAAAAGGATCTTAAAAAGTGGTCCTAAAATAAGCTAAGAGTTTTCAAGGTTTAGAGGTGATTTTTACACTTTCGTTTTTTTGAATACTTCTTCCCCCACTATATACTTTCCCAAGGTGTATGTGAACACACACACACATATTCACTTCCCGACCACCCACCCTCCCAGGGGGTGAAGGTTTGGCATCCATCCTCTTGGGAGTGAAGATGTATGTGTATTTGTTTATGCTAATTTAGTAAATCTTACAACGTCTTTCTATAGAGGACGTCCCCTCTATGAACAAGGATTTTTTAGAAGGATTATTAGACATTGACTTTGCTTCCTTTTTGTTAGAGGGTATTGAGTGCTCATCATTTTCCTTTATGTGTTTTATAGGTTTTAGAAGATTTCTTAGGGTTTTCCATAGCAGATGTTTTTTGAGGCTTGTTCTTAGAAACCTCTTTTTACTAGAGGGACTTGAGAGCATGATGATCACTGGTGCTACATGTGTAATACTCATGGTAAGGGTAACATGATATTCTTCCCTTAAATTTTTTTGTTTCTTTATAATAATCTATAAATACTTCCTTAGACTAGAAAAATAACAAATATGTATACAACGTTTAAAAAAACGAGGGTTTCATTATGCAACTAGTACATGCAAAAATATTATAAACATAAAAGGCTTAAAAGCTATGGAAAAAATACACAAAGATTATAAAAACAATAATAACCCTGTTTGAGTGTTACAAAATATCATCTTTAGAAACATAAAAAATAAATTCATGATCGATTCGACAAAATGATTATTGATATCAAATTTCAACATGTTCTTCATCATAGTTTTTAATTATTTTAGTATTTATTAGGCACGAATGTATGAATTGGTTTGTTTCAAGTGAACCATTCACTTCTCGTTCATAAAATATATTTTTTTATATATTTTTTTTATATTCTATTTTCCTCGATAAATAATGAATAATTAACTCGATCACCATTCAATCTATTTTATCTTCTATTTTTCCCTACAAACACCACAATAAACACCTTATTAAACCTTATAAAATTATACACAATAAACACCACAAACAATGTAAATTGCAACAATGACATTAAACAATGATTTTCCAATCCAACTATCGCTCAATAAACACCTTATTAAACCTTATAAAATTATACACAATAAACACCACAAGAAATGCAAATTGCAACAATGACATTAAACAATGAGTTGCCAATCCAACTATTGCTTTAAACTTGAACAATTTAAATCTCTTTGTATCTTTGGTTATATATTCCTCCTACATATCTTTTGAGTGGTCTCTCATGCTTATGGGGCCATTTGATTAGTGAAAATATATGGCCATATATATATATATGCAAAATTCACATGAGTGAGTTAGTTGGTTGTCGTTATTCATCTCGTTCATTTAACTTTCATGACACGATGAGATTTTATTTTGTTAGTTCAAATTGTATTATACAATTCTTCTTCAACCATTCACTTAAATGAATTTCAATTGTATAGGATTGATTTTTTTCTTCAATTTGAGTTTTAAGGTTTTGAGTTTATTGTCTTCATGCTTACCCTGCATATCACTCAACCTTTTTTTACAATGGAAGAAATTGCAATAAACTCTCGGAGTACTTCCCCACATTTTGTGGATGGAAAACATGGTAAACTGTCAGCCCTAATTACTAGGCCTAATCCATTGGGGACATCGAGTGAGGTCCAACAATATCAACAATTTAGTTGGCAAGGGACTTGACCCTGAGACCTCTTGCATTATATTCATAACACTCATGCACTCGAGCTAACCCACCGGGTTGTAGATCACCCAACATATTAAACCATTTGTTTCAATTTGTTGATTCAAATGATAAAGACTAAACTTAGAGTAATCCTTATTATAATAGAGACTAATACAACTTGAGTGGGCCTAATGGTTAAGAACATGTGTTTTCTCATAAGAGGTCACAAGTTCAAATCTAGAGGGGGGTAGGGTATGCATATCTCTGTAGACTTTACCAGTCAAATCATTGGGCTGAGAGGGTCCTTTATCCCACAAACAAGGGGGTCTCACACACCAATTTGGTGTATGTCCCTTGTCCCACAAACAAGAGGGTCTCATACACCAATTTGATATATGACTTGACCATAGCCTTAAAATTAATTTATTATTATTTGTTATTTATAAATAAATTTTTTTATTACCTTATAAGATCACCATGACACTACACATGTCCATATATAATCCAAAACCGGCTACCTGTTTTTCCAAACATATGGAAACCAGAATAGGTGGCCAAATGTCTTGTTTCTTATGAAGTCTAGGCATGCATGAAACCTTAAACAAAATGACATTGTAAAAAACGATAGTCCTAACAGAAAATGCATAGTGGCAGAAGAAAAAAATGAAATTACAGTGGGTGAACCCATATCACTTTTTTTTCACCATGATGTTGAGGCTTGGTAAGAGTGAAAATGAACAATTGGGTGCAAGTCAGGCATCTTCGTTTGTCTGGCTCCCCTGAAAGTGCATCAAATAACATATCCAAGCAGTTGTTAAGGATGGTGTGTCGGTGAAGCTGCAAAGCCATTTCCTTCGCATATCAAAGATGAGGTCTAAGTGTTCCTGTGAGAGGCAAAATCTTCTATTCTGTTATGGCTCTAGAGCTATGATGAGTGGAGGTTGAATTGCTAGAAGAGCCTCCTTGTGGTGCTCCTCCGAAGGGATTTCCTATTCAATTATACAAGTTTCCATCTCCAAAGTAGATTTGAAATCAAGGGTGGGTTGTCCAGGGGTGTTGGGAGGGGCTTGAAAGTTGGGCATAGTGTAAAGGGGGGAAGATGGGAGGATTCTGTAGGTATCTCTTCCTCAATATAGGCCATGGGAGGACCTTCATCCAACCAATTCTGGGCAGAGGAAGGAGAAGGCATCGTAGAGGGGTTGCTATGACTAACTAGGGAAGTGTGGGGTGAGGGAGGAGAGGAAGAGGAACTTAACCAGCGATGTTGGGCTACAAAGATGTAGTAAGCCAGCCTATGCTTGGGTTTTCCTATTTCCTTGGGAATGATAGAGGGATTGACAAGAATGGTGACCAGGAGCATAATGGAATGACATGAAAGAAAGTGGACTGGATGAACGCATGAAGCCAAAGACAGGACCAAAGCTAGATAATTGTTGCCATTGCTTACCTCCTGAATTATAGTCGAGTTGTGAAGGTGAAGTGTCAGAGGGGTCGAGTGGACATGCCTTGTACGACTCGTACTAGTCCAGGCATGTCATCACTGTCGTATCAAAACTCTATTAAGATAGTCTCTATATGCAGGTGCACCAACGATCCGTTCCATTGAATGTTTCTCATACCACGAGATTTAGAGAAGAGGGTGGTGACAGGGGAAATTAACGTCCTCATTGTGCATGAACTCCACCTATTGTCCCATCTAAAGATAATTTATTATTATTATTATTATCCAAGCATACCACAAAATACATTTGTAACTTTAATACTTGAATTTCATTCAAAAGTATTCAAATATCCCCAAAACAAAATTGGTTATAGTTATAGAATTCATACAATTTTCAATGCTTATTTTACATTAAAAAAATGTCTTTATACTTGTTGGTCACCACCTAGGATATCTATTATCTAAAATGCCCTACCAACCCTTTCACTAGGAATTGGCTCTCCACTCGAATTGGTTGGCTTTCCCACTAAAACGTACATAGAAATTATGCATGTCAAATTTTGACTTAGATCTCTATTATGAAGGCTGCCAACTCCATTAAGTCTCATTCCATCCTCCACTTCCCTGCGACTACAAAATATCAAAGTTCGCCAAGCTTCTGATGCTCACATTCAAATTTTGCATAACAATTCATTGTTTTTATAAATAGGGAGATAAAGTTCAACTGGAAAGGGTTTCACAGGGGCATCCATAGCTCGAAAAGGGACATCATTTGTGGCTATGGAGGAGGAGGTGCTAGAAGTGTAGGTGACATGTTAGAAGGAGGCACTGGCAGTGCAGATTCCCATGCTTCTTAGTAGGGAAATTTCAAGGTTTTGGGTCCATTGTTTTTTCACTCGAACATGGAAGGAAGGATCAAGAAGATGAAGGTCATATATCTTCCATATTTCAGTCAACATGGAATGAAGGATCAAGAAGACATAGGTGGTCTCTTCGTATATTACACTAGTCTCTTCCTATATACTTCTTCTTCCACAATTCTTTTTCCAATGTAATGGAGAAGAGGAGGAGGGTTTAGGGAATATGAGGTTTTTATTTTTTGGTCTCTTTTGCATCCTATTTCTTTTCCTTTTTCTTCTTAGTTTTTTTACTATTGTGAAGGTGGGGTCTCAGGAAAATGGATAAAGGTTTTATGGAATGAACGAAATTACTTCTATGAGATAAACTTACTGTTATTTTGATAATTTTGATGACCTAATTTTTCTTCTACAATTTAATGCATAGGGTTTAGGTTTTAGTGTTGCATGTGGTAGAGGAAGGTATTTTAGTTTTTTTTTTTCTTTTATTCCTAATTCTTATCCTTTCTCTTCCCATTTGTTGTGAAGGTGTAGACCCAAGGCATTGGAAATAGTTGTGAAGGTGTATACCCAAGGCATTGGAAATAAAGGTGATGGAAGGAACAAGGTCATTATTATCTAGTAATAATTATTTTGATCATTTTCATACAATTTATATTCATTTGGCTTGTTGTTGGTCGTGCCCTAATCCATAAATAAATTTACTTTTGATTTCATTGATTGCAACATGATGTAAGCAAACCCAAATTTCCTTTGGCTACAAACATTGTCGTTGATTACTTGCACCATCCTAGATATGTGTTTATTTATTTTCTCACCTCTTGATGAATGAACTTTCTCATCTGGATCAGGAAGGATGAGATGTTGAGACACACACTCAAAAGAGGATGAGGTAGTAAAAAAAATTTTAGTGTAGTTTGGATGAAGATGAATATAAAGAGGTGGGTATCCTACATTCATGTTCATTGTTTATGTATCTCTGTGTCTATGTTTTCCACACTTCACAGATTTCATTGACTACTTTTTTAATGAGTATCATTCCAATGGATTGAAAACCTAGAAATAAATTGTTCCTTCTCTCCTAAAATTTAATACAAGAAAGAGAGTGTCATTATCTAGTTGATTTATTACATTAATAGCAATCAACACCATTAATAAGCCACAAATGCTAATACACCACACAGGGTAGGAGTTTGACTACAAGGATCTGAACAAAGGTTATTGTGGTGACAACTACCCCAAGTTACTGCATTGATTTTTTTCCCACACTTTCTCTTTTGCATTTTATTTTGTGATTGCAATGGGATGGAATCTACCCAAAGTTTATTATATCGTTGTGTGGAAAACACTGCCACAATTGAGTGCTTGCAGCTTCCTGTGTGTTATTTATTTATTTATTTTCTAATATGTACAATGACAAAGTTGCTCATCCATATCATGAATGAATGAACTATGGAGGCACATAGTAGGAGAATACAAGGAGGAAGAAATTGTTAGGGAAAAAAATTCAGTAAACAACAAAGAAATTTAAAAAGATGCAAAATAGGTTGGTGGGTATGGAGTGAGTAGAAAAAAATGAAAACCAACCCTCATGACATAACAAACTTAGCTTCTCTCTATCGTTATCTTATCTTATTTACTTTACTACTAGTTGGTTCCAGTGGTAGAAGTGAGACCTAGTCTAGGGTACACAACATTAACATCCCTATAGAGATGATGCTTCCAATTCCAATTCTGGGACAATTCAACCAAGATTTGTTTCTTCCATAATTTGGCTACCCGCTCACTTCTTTATGAATGTGAAGTTTAGGGCCCGTACTTGCAACAAAAGGAATATATTTGTATCAATAGGGTTCTTATCACTATGTTATCAAAGCATATTTGGTTTAGAAAAATAGTTCCTCACCTGAATGTGGGGCATGTCTATTTTTCACCTTGATAATATTTGACATTATGGACATGCTACATAAGATTTGATGTATGGTTAAATCTCAATGAGGTCAGAATAGATATACATTCTTAGAGATCTAATCCTCTATTCCCCTGGATAGACAATGATATGGTTGTTGTTGGTATAATAGGGCAACTACTCTTCTCTAATTGTTGAATATTGACATAGAGAGACTCCTCCCCTCTAGAGTTTTTGATGAGTTCTTCTCATCTCACTAAGCATGAAATTAATAACGAATTTTGTGAGGAGATCTACAGGGTATATGTGAAGACAGCATGGACAGATTCAAAGCTTCTCCACTACTTCCGATTTTATTTGCACCTCCCTGATGGCCAAATCTAGGCTCTGAAATATCTTATGCGAAGATTCTTTTACTACTCAAGAGTCCTAGCACGTCTTCATCTATGCTCTCATGTACTTCAATTGGAGTTAAATCACCACTTTCCTCGAGAGCAATGTAACTACAAATTTTGTCTTCACAAGCCATAGTTTGAGTAAAATTTCAACTCAAATGCCTATCTACTATGAAATTCATGAGTGGTATCATTGCCTATTTATAGATTCATAGGGTTCCTTGATGACTCCAATAAAATATGAGACCGATTTCCCATCTCTTGCTTGTCTTCCCCCTTAAATCACTTTGAACTCCCTTCCTCAAACTTTCTCCTCTCAGTTTGAATTCTTCCACCTCGCTACTCTTGGCCAAGGATGTTACAAACAAAATGGAAATATAGCCTATCCAATTCTGGATTTTTCTTGGGAGGGTTTCCATTCCAAGTCCTACATAGAGTTGACATGGAAGGTAGTAATCTTGAGGTGGAGCTGGAATGATCATATTGAAGAAGGTAATTAATATTTTTTTCTCACTGGGTCCAGATTATGTATCAGACATCCTCGAATTGGGAGTTTTTGTTACCTCAAAAACTCAAATAATGAAAGAACTCAATCCTTAGCTCCAACTTTGTCCGTCTCTAGCTCTTGGCTCTCGACCCTAGTAGTAAGATAAAACATGTTATAATGAAAGAGGGAAAGGCTAAAATCAATCATAACAACAAACATGAGGCCAAAAAGAAGCCCACTAGATAGAGAAACAGAATTTTTCAAGCTTTTAGGCTTTCCCATAATTTCCTGGACAAAATTAATTTGAACTTGCAAGACCATCTTTGATATGATTAATCACTATCAAGTTTTATATATATCATATGATTATTTTATATTTTTCTTCATATATTCTTGAATTCATAACCGTTTCATATAAATGGGAACATATGTGACCCAAAAATATTTTTAATTCCACCAATCCATAGATTAGTATTACCATTAGATGAATTTTTGTTCATGCTCCTGAATAGTATCTCTTAAATCAAAGAAGAAATTGTTGAGATTTGGGTACCTTGGAAAGTGGTCCCCTTGATCCAGGTGGATATTGGTGGCCACCCACCTATTCCACTTGGACCCCCACCATTGCTTCTTTTAGTTTTTTAGTTTCCACACAATTTACTATTTTTAGCAGTTTTTCAGGTCTTGAACTTCCGGAGCCGTTTTGAGGCCTTAAAGGACATGTTTTGGGAAAATGGGAAGCAACATGGATCGTAGATCAATGTTTCTCATCCAAAAGTTGTATTCCTTGGATAGATATGTATAACAAGGTATAGAGCACATCAAACGGAGATCATATGCCAAAGTTACGTCCCCGGGAAGTTGATGTACCAACTTACCCAAACGGGGCCCATAGTCTTGGTGTTTCGTCTCCTAGGGTTAGGTATTTGGATGTTTAGGGTTTTACATTGTTTATCAATAATAATAGGCCTTCGAGCCTCATTGGAACACAGTTCAGAGGCTAGTATCTACCACATCTCTTCTCAGAGATAAGCTACCTGTGCCCTAGCTAGTTTATTTCCATTCTGTCTGTAAGCATATCTCAGTCATTTGTTATTAATGAAATGAAGTCTTATTTCCACTGCATCTCTATGTTTATGTGTATTTCTGTATTTCATTGTGTTCCTACATAAATCCAGATCAGTGGTATCAGAGCGATCTACTCATTCTTGATCCTTCTTTGCATGACCCCAACAAGATCGGGGTATAAGGAGTTGGGGCTCGATCTGGTTGAACCTTTGCAAGATCGGCCTCACAAACCTTGACGACTGCTCATGGGGGAAGAAAATAAAGATGAGGGAGTAGGAGATCCTATCAAAATGTTTCGCGAGGAGGCCCTTGAGAAACAAAGGAATGCAATGATGGACAACTTTTCCCAGATTCTTCAACGGATTCCGACTAGCGGCGCATTGACATCCAGTAGCCACTCCGGGGGCGCCACTCCTTTTAAGGTACAAGGAGACTTTGACATTCCCATATTTGATGGCCAAATAGATGTAGATGTCGTAGATAGATGGTTGAATCTGTTAGAAGGATATTTCTCGGTTCATGACTTTTCCGACCGAGAAAAGATTGTTTTCGCACTCCTCAAAGCCGCCCCCCATGTCAAGGACTGGTGGGAAACCTACTCAGAGCAAGAGGGTGAGGGAGAACCCTCCTTGTTCTTAGCCACACCCACTTTGAATTATTTCCGAGATGCCATCAAGGAACAATATTATCCTGTGGGGAGATATGAGGACAAATACATACAATGGACTACATTGCAGCAACGAAGGGACCAAGATGTGCATGAGATGACGAATCTATTTCATACCCTACGCACAAAGTTGGGTATCAAATATTCAGAGAAACATTTGGTGTTAAAGTACCATAGTTGTTTGCATAGATACATTCAGGAGAGAAGTTCAAACAGAAGAAGAGAGACTTTGGGTCTACAAATCAGAAGCAAGGGAAAGGTACTCCCAAACCATAGAACAAAGGACCAAGCCAAGGCGAGGTAGCCTAGGACAACTTGCCAAAGCCACAAGCCAAGAACAACACCACGAAGCCAAAAAAGGACACGGGGACGTGGTGAGAGTTCCATAAGAGCTCCACTCACAACACAAGTGAGTGTTGGGCCAAGAAGTCACTGGTAGCTGAGTTGAAGGATTCTAAATCGGATGCATGCTCTGACTCTAAATCAGAACCTAACAAGGGGAATGACAGGGGGAAGTAGATTATCGATGCAGAGCCCAACACCACTGTTGCCACCACAAAGATCCAGAAGGAGGAACTAGAAGATCTAGAGGAGGCAGAGCATCTCTTCCTTTCCAAGATGTGGGTAAAGGGTTCCCCGTTATAGTTCATTGTCGACAGTGGGAGCCAGAAGAACCTCATCTCGGTAGAGGTCATGAAGAAGCTGGGCTTGCCGACCACAACACACCCAAAACCATACACCATCGAGTGGTTGCACCAAGGATGGGATCTCCGTGTCAGTCAACAATGTCACCTTCCCTACAGCATCAAGCCCTTCACGGATGAGGTATTCTATGACATTGCTCCTCTTGATGTTTCTGATGTATTATTAGGCCAACCATACTTGTGGAAGTAACATACTGTGTATGAGTCCAGGCCTCATGCTATTATTATCACGTTGGGTAATAAGTTGTACAGGATACCGGAGATAGCATCGCCTACCACCATCTCTTTGGTTACTGCAAAACAATGTAGTAAGCTCATTTCCAAAACCAGGAAATTTGTTTTCTTGATGATCCATCCTCATGGAAAGAGGAAGAATGTGGCCATGACCTCCAAACAAGGCCCCGCTACACAAAAACAATAGATGGATAAGGTCATGGGGGAGTATGAGGACATCTTCACCTCCCCTGCAGGGGTGCCTCTACACCGCCAGGTCAAGCACCCCATCAATCTGAACCCAGGTGCACTGCTAACCAATGGACCCATCTACCAGCGCTCTATCCTGGAGAATGATAAAATCAAGAGGCAGATTCAGGAGTTGTTGCAGAAAGGTCACTTCTGGCCGAGTTCATCGCCCTGTGGGAGCCCGATCGTATTGGTGTAGAAGAAGGATGGGACTTGGAGACTCTGCATTGACTATCGGGCACTGAACAAGATCACTGTCTAGAATAGGTACCTGATCCCATGGATTGATGACCTTCTAGACCAACTCAAGGGGGTAAAATATTTCAGAAAGATTGACTTGAAGTCTGGGTATCACCAGGTACCAATCGAACTCTCTAATGTGTGGAAGACTACATTCAAATCCAATGAGGGCCTTTTCGAATGGTTGGTCATGCCTTTTGGGTTGACGAATGCCCCTACAAACTTCATGAGGCTAATGGACGACATCCTGTGGTCATTCACCAACTCATTTGTAGTGGTGTACTTGGATGACATTCTGATCTTCAGCCAGAATTGGGAAGAGCACCTCCACCACATCCGACAGGTCCTCCAAACACTGTGGCAACACAAGTTGTGTGCCAATTTGGAGAAATTCACTTTTGGCATAACCCAAGTTCAGTATTTGGGATACATTATTAATGAGCAGGGGGTGCATGTGGATCCAGCAAAGATCCAAGTCATCTAGGATTGGCCAGCCCCAACCACCCTAATAGAGCTCCGCAACTTTTTAGGTCTTGCCAATTTCTACCACAGGTTTGTGTTGGGATTCTCTCATATCACTTGGCCCTTGAGTCAAGTCACCAAGGGAGGAGCTAAAGAAAAATGATTTTGGTCTGAATCTCAACAGAAGGCATTCGGGGAGTTGAAGCATCGCCTCTTCTATGCACCAGTGCTCACATTACCAGACTTGCAACAACCATTTGAGATCGAGATAGATGCCTCTGACTATGCTATTGGGGCAGTCCTTACTCAACATGGGCATCTAGTGGCATATCACAGTGAGACGCTTTCCGACACAGTCTGAACATATCCCACTTATGACAGAAATGCATTCCATTTTGCAGGCTTGTCGGCAATGGAAGTATTACATTTTGGGAAAGGAAACGGTCATCCAAACAGATCACTGACCCCTGTAGTTCATACAAACACAAGGGAAGCTGTAGAATGATCACCATCAAAAGAGGTCCACATACCTACAACAATTTCATTTGAACATTAAGTACAAAAAAGGCAGCACCAATATTGTTGCAGACTGCCTCAGTCGACCACCCATCGTGGCTCTAACCACTGTGCTCAACTCTTGTGGGCACAAGACTTCCGATTGGCCACTTCTCTACACAAGTGATCCAAAATTCGGCCACACATACAATACACTCTTGGAGGGTAATCAAGTTCCCAATTTTCACCTCCAGGATGCCCTACTTTGTCACCTAGGACACCTTTGTGTTCCTTCAAGTGAGCGTGCCAAGATGATTTGGGAGGCGCACTACAGTCGGGTCATTGGGCATTTCAGGGTTGAGAAAACTATGGCAGTACTACAAAATTATTTCTATTGGCAAAACCTTCGACAAGACATCAGGAAGTACATCAAGTCCTACACTTCTTGCGCCATTGCCAAACCGACCATCAAGAAGAAGGGCCTCTATACTCCGATTCCTACCCCCAGTCGACCTT